>AYEL01091618.1:0-11583 GCA_000484575.1 Olivierus martensii | reverse complement strand
CCTCGATTTGCACGGCACTCAATTTACACGGTTTCACTTTTACACGGTTTTTAAATGAAAACAAAAAATTTTTTTGGGGGTTTTATTTTGATTGTTTTGCATTATGCCATTTATAAATTAAAAGAGTATCATATTGTCATGTTTTCTGAGTTTACGAGTTCGTAGAGATTAATAAAAAGTGAATACAGCTATATTTCGTATAGACCAATTTATTCACACAAAACAAAATAATCTTGTTTCACTATAACTAAATTCAATACAAAATCCGAAATTTATCTCAGACTAATGTAAACTTCTTACTTTAGTAAATAAAAACACAACTCAAAAGCCAAATAGTAAGAAAAACCATTTGATTAAATGGTTTTTCTTACTATTTGGCTTTTGAGTTGTGTTTTTATTAACTAAAGTAAGAAGTTTACATTAGTCTGAGATAAATTTCGGATTTTGTATTGAATTTAGTTATAGTGAAACAAGATTATTTTGTTTTGTGTGAATAAATTGGTCTATACGAAATATAGCTGTATTCACTTTTTATTAATCTCTACGAACTCGTAAACTCAGAAAACATGACAATATGATACTCTTTTAATTTATAAATGGCATAATGCAAAACAATCAAAATAAAACCCCCAAAAAAATTTTTTGTTTTCATTTAAAAACCGTGTAAAAGTGAAACCGTGTAAATTGAGTGCCGTGCAAATCGAGGGCTAGTGTATTCTACTCTCCTCTAAGGTGCGTACCATGAGCTCAGCTAGCCTTACTGTGAGGGGACTTCCAATGGGTACGCCCTTTGTTTGCCTATAATACTTTCCTTTAAAGCGAAAGAATAAATTGCGACAGAGGAGAGCTGTAAGTTCTCTACATAAAGCTGGGTTAGTTTGTTGTTTGTAGATTAGTCAATAGAAGCCTATACAAACTTAGAGACATGGGAGCAATGTTTAGAGAAGGATAAAGTTTTTGAAAGTTGAACGTTGCAAAGCTCTCGTTCCCTTCTAGCTCTACTTCATTTAACCTGTTAAAGAAGTTGACTGATGAGTTAACTACATGGCAGTAGCCTGAAAGTTTTGTGTTAATCCATTTTGCCATCGTTTTTTCTAGAGGGTATAAGGGCGATCTATATTTCTCCACAACGGGTCTAATGGTGATTGGCATTTTGTGTGTCTTTGCATATGCAAATATTCTGGGCAGGCAGGGTTTGGTATTCTTCCAACTTTTAAAAAAATCAGGTAAGTCGGATCTCTTAAGGATTTTAGTCCATTTTTTGGTCTAAGGCCATCGTTGGATCCTTATCTAATGGCTCAGCCTGAGACTCCTTTATATATTTGTCAAGATACTCATCATAAACATCCCGCTTCATGAGAATTAACTTTCTTGATTTGTCCTCTCTGCTGATTGCGAAGTGGTTAGACCTCATCCACTCCTGGGCCTCCCGCACTGTATGCTTTTCTTTATTTGTTACACAAACCACCTTGAGTTAAGGTCAACCACCTTAGTCAAGAAGATCTAGACTGTTAAAAATGTTAGAGTTGAGGATGGCTGTGCTACAGCCAAAAACGTTTCTCTTGAAATAGAAAAGTTTAGTTAATAGACTGTTTTTGGACTGCTTAATAGTGCTATAATTAAGAGTTTTAACAATAGTGTACCTACTAAAGCAGTATAAAAACTTCTAGTGATTTAACTACAATTGTTTTTCTAAAAAACAGACTTTTATTTACATGAAAAATTAATTGTTTATTGCCATTCCTGAATATATATTTTGGGCTACATTATAATAAAAAGAATGTAACAGCAATCATGTATATAAATTTCTTTTATTCTCCAATCATCAGTGAAATTTGTTGTCTTTCTTGATTGTTTTAGCAGCTAAACATCTACTGCTGTAAGAGAGAAAAATATACCAATATCATTATCATTCAAAAATTTCTGCTAATAATTTATTTGCATTTAAGATGATAAAACATAAATTAATTTCAATTTGTTATTATGTAACTGCCATTGCAAATGTATTTCTTTTAATTATCAGATTTCTAACATCATGGAATGTCAAACTCTCTTCTAGAAAAACTGAAATACCATCGAGAATAATAATAACTGTTGAAATATGATGAATGCACATAAAACTCAGATAATACACAAATGAACTGAAAAACCATTGCATAAAGAATTTTTTGAATTTCTGGAAGAAACCATATTGCATTTACACAATCTTTTACAGTTATAATATTTTGTTTCAATTAGACAAATGGAATTTTTAGATTTATGCAAAGTTCTGAGTTGATCATGAATAACAGCACATAGATTTATTTGTAAGTTGCTGAGGATGGCTTAGTAAAGCCGAAAGTTCTTCAGTTCTATTAAAGTTTATTTCCACTTTTGATATGTGCTGTGTTATTCATGATTAAGTAAAAAGTGGGATGAAATTATGTAAATGTTCTGAGTTAAGTATTAGTTGTTTTTCAAAATAATCACATTCTTTTGAAAACAAAAACATGAATGAAAACCTTGAAAATGACATTTTATATGATTTTTGCTAATACAATTTAGTAATATAACATATATACTCGTGTATAAGCCGAGGTTTTTTTTTTTTCCAAAAAAAATTTCTGAAGTGGGTGGGTCGGCTTATACACGGATCAAAAAAATCACATGAATGAAAACCTTGAAAATGACATTTTATATGATTTTTGCTAATACAATTTAGTAACATAACATATATACTCGTGTATAAGCCGAGGTTTTTTTTTTCCCAAAAAAAATTTCTGAAGTGGGTGGGTCGGCTTATACACAGATCAAAAAAATCACCTTTTTTTTTTGACTGAAGAAATTGAAGTAATAAGCAAAACCATTGAAGTAATATAGGTTATTGAATGTCTCCTGAAGATCAGGAAGAAATTTTGCAATAATTCATTTAATACAATACCAGGTAAAATTTTCTTATCCCGAAATGATCGAGCACGTCACACTGCCAACTCCAACCTGCATCTATATACTGTAATCAAATAGGCAACGCCGCGCTGCCCGATATGATGCAACACAAAAATTCAACAATAGATCGAGAATCTTACTTAGGATTCATTTTTGAGTGAAAAAATATATTTATTTTTCATTATTATAAATTAAGAATTTTTAATCCATTCGCTAGTAATCCATAAATGCTTATTATATTTAATTCATCGATGATTTAATTAAAATAGATTAAAAAGTAATTAAAATAATATTTAAAATCTGTACTAAAAAATAACTGCAGTCTATCAAAAAAAGTTCATCGTAAGCAAAATCAAAACTTTGAAATCACATGCTTAACATCTAGAAATCACGTTGCATACATCATCTAACGGTGTTATGACATCATCGTTAGGATGATCTACTCATTTTAAAATACGATCAAAGATTTAAATACAATAACTAGACAAAATACAATGTAAGGGAAAACGAAACTTTGAATGGTCTCTTGGAGCCGTGTGATGTAGACGTATTCCAATGAAATTTTTACTGAGGGATACTTATATGAAACTTTTTTTAGAAAAGAAAACAATTATTCAATAACAACAAATAATAAGAAAATATTTTTATGTAAATTATCAAAATTTATTACTATTCGTTAACTTGATATTTTCTGAAACGACGTCACCCTAACGACAATATCATACATCGACATCAATCTCGCTTCGGAGTAAAGTAAAATTTTACTTTACCCAATGCAATCGAGCGCGTCGCGCCGCCGAATCCAACCTGCATTTGTATAAGTGCATCAGATAGACGACGCCACGCTGCCTGATGTGCCGCAACGCAGAAATTCTCGACAGTAATTCAAGAATTTTATGTAGGCGCGCTGTGTTGGATCACTTTAACTGAATTATTGTTGAGAATTTCTGCATCGCGGCGCATCAGGCAGCACGGCGTCGCCTATTTGATGCATTTATACAAACGCAAGTCGGAGTCGGTGGCACGACGCAGTCGATTGCATCGGGTAACATAAAATTTTACTTTTTAAATTCGCCAACTCCAACCTGCATCTATATACTGTAATCAAATAGGCAACGCCGCGCTGCCCGATATGATGCAACACAAAAATTCAACAATATAGACTAAAGTTATTTTTCATTACAGATTTTAAATAATTATTACTTTTCCGTAATTTTAAATACTATTTTAGTTACTTTTTAATCTAATTAAATCATTGATAAATTAAATATAATAAATATTTATCAATTACTAGCGAATTAATTAAAACATTCTTAATTATAATAATGAAAAATAAATATATTTTTTCACTCAAATACGAATCCTAGGTAAGATTCTTGATTGATTGTCAAGTTTTCGCATCGCGTCATATCGGGCAGCGCAGCGTCACCTATCTGATTATGGTATATTGACGCAGGTTGGAGTCGGCGATGCGCTCGATCACATTGGGGTAAGATAAAATTTTACCTGGTATCGTATTAAATGAATTACTGCAAAATTTCCTTCCTATCTTCAGGAGATGTTCAATAAGTTATGGCTTTGCTCTATTACTCAATTTCTCCAGCCAAAAAAAAAGTTGATTTTTTTGATCCATGTATAATCTGACCCCCCACTTCAGAAATTTTTTATTTTTTTATTTTTTGAGAAAAAACCTCGGCTTATACACGAGTATATACAGTAATTTATTAAGTGTGTGTTGTTTTGTTTGATGATTTTTGCCATCTCTGTGGTAGCTACATGATCCTGTGCTTGTGGAATTTCTGGGATTTGATTGAAAAACTGATTCAGATAATATTTGCAAGTCTCCAAAGAATTAATATTTATACCAATTTAAACTGTTCTGCAACAATCTGAATAAATAATAATCAGAAAATGAAAATCTGGTGAATATGGTAAATGGACCAAAACATTCCAGCCAAGTTGAAAAAATTTTTGCTGAGTCATCAAAGGTGTATGCTTTAGCATTGTCATGATAAAATACAATATCTTTTCTCTTTGCTATTTCTCATTTTTTGCTGATTGCAAGCTTCAGTTTTGTTCAGTTGTGAGCAATACTTCTCCAAAACAAACTATTGGTTGATTTAGACAAGGACAAGGTTTTGATAGTAGGCTAAAATATATGATTCCATTCAAGTCCATCAGATATACAGCATAATCTTCTTCAGGTTTTACTTGGCTAAAGGAACTTCACTATGGTTACACCACAATCTCTTTTGCTTAATGTAATAAATAATACATTTTTCATCATAAATAATTATCCAGTTCAAAAATGTATTGATTTTGTTTTGTTTCAGCAGAGGATTGCAAGTTGAAATACAGTTTATAAAATTTGTTTCAGATAAATTATGTTGCATCCATGCATTGGCTTTGCTGATCATTACAAGCTGTTTTAATCACTTCAAAATGGTTTATTAATCAATGCTGAGTATTTCTGTGATATCTTCAGTTGTTTGATGTCAGCCACTTTCAAAGCCAAGATGTCAATGCTGTCAGTCTCAATTGACCATCCAGATTTTGTTGTACATCACCAAAGCCAAAATCTTCATGAAAACATCTGAATCACTTACAATATATGGACTCTTCACCAGCATTCACCTCCATACATATTGCATATCTTTCTTTGAATTTGTGATACTCTTACCTTTGCAGAAAGAAAAAACATTATGATATGTTGAAAATGCTCCTTATTTTCTTTTATTTTCATCTCAAAAAGAATTTATAAAAATCAGTCAAAATTTTATAAAATGTCACATTTTGAACGGCATTAACTATCTAAATATTTAAAGTTGATGACAATTCAAATTTGCAATATAATTCTTCAATGTGATAAAGTATAACAAATTTTGGCATCAATCAATAGATATAAAAAAATATTAAGAAATAATTATGCAAAAAGCATTAAAAATGATCCAGTAAATGAAAGATCATTGAACAATTTGTACAAATAGTTTCTGTAAATGTGCTTTTTGATGTTTTAAAATAACAAATCATTTTTAATATATTTTTGATATTAAAATATGAATAATTTCTAATATATATCTAATGTAAGTTAGAATGATGATGGTTATTCTCTGTGGCTATTAAATTTGTTTATATATTCTTAATTTGATTTCTGAATGTAATGCATTTCTGAAAAATGCTCATAAATGAATTTTCATAGATAGAGTCCAAAATTACTATTAATTTAAATGGAAAAATTCTGATGCATTTCTGAGAAAATATCTTAAATTTTCCTAAAAATGCCCCCTATAAAATATAATTCAAATTTGCCAAAATAAAATCTATTGCTAAATAAAGATAACATTACTTCAGTAAAAAATAGACAATTATACTATTGTCCTTAAAACTTAATTTATTTCAATTATTAGTAATTTCAAGTATCTGTTGTGTAGTATTAATAATAATCAATAATTTATTATAAAAATTAAAGAAACCAAGAATATAATATGTTATAGAATGTTTTGATATAAAATAAATGAAAAATAATATAAAAAGTATAAAATTTAATGAAGAATGTCTGCTCATAACTTGTCCCAAAACAGCTATAATTTAAGTAAATTTTATATATTTCATATTTTCTAATTAAAACAAAGATAACTCAAAATAATTCTCAGACCTGTGCTTATTCAAGAATTAGAGTTACTGACTCAAGTCAGCTTGATCTGAAATGCTTGAGTTTTCTTTAAATAAACTAATGACTGAATCTTGTGCTTTTTGCAAATGAAGTTGAGCTTTGGATATAAAAATTGTTTAAAATTTGTTTCCTAAAAGTCTTCTTTAATGATAAATGGCACAATTTGGCCTGTATAACCAAATCAGAGTAAACTACAAACTGTTCATTATGGCTGTACAAAAATGATGATTAGTGAACTTCATATGCAATAAGTTAATGCATATTATTTATCAAAGAAACTTTGAGTAACTTTAACTTTCTCAAGTTCTTCCTTAATATCAATTTTTGAGCTCAAGTTTTTGAAAACACTCAAGTTTCAACAACTCTACTCAGGAACTGTATATGTGAAACATCTTCTGTGGAATGTATAATGACATTAGCATGCTTCATAAATTTCTCTATATCAGTAAAGCATATGTTGTTCAACTTTAATATTTTATTCCACAGAAGAGATATTTTTTATAAATTTGGAGTTGAGATTTGAAATAAAAATTTTGATACAAATTACACTTGCTCACATAAGTGGGATCTTATAAATTGGGGTATATTTATATTCTTTCTTATTCAGTAATGAGATTATTTCAGTAATTCCATAAAAAAAATAATATTGAAAACTAACAGTAAACAATACAATAGTAAGAGAGACACAAACTTTTGATCATTTGTCTGTCATCATAGTTTGGTCAAATGACCATTTGGTACACAGGTGACTACAGAAAATAAGTAAAATAAATACAGAATTGTATATAATATATCCATAAAACATAGTCCTTAACTTAAAATAGAATTCCATTACAATGGCCAGTTTTGCTAATTGAAACATTCCTTTAGTTACATTAAAGCCTTTTACTTTTTAGTGTTTGTGATTTTTCCTATCTAAATTTGACAAAAATACAAAATGAATAGAAGACGACTATAGGAACTATAGTCCTCTTAAAATGTATTAAAAATTTTTTTTTTTAATATTTCTTTTTTAATCTATAAAATATGAGAATAGAATTATTAGATAGGAATTAAATTATAAATTTGTATACAAAATATTTTTGTGATTATTTTTTTCTGGATCTGTGTGTGTGAAATGATGTCCATTTTTTACTATGAAATATGTTTTAAAACACAAAATTTAATCATATTTATTTAATCAATTTAGAATAGATAAATTGCTAGAAATTAAATATATTTATTGATATATGAAAGTTAAGAATGCATTAAAAAATATTCAATAAATGAAAATTTGATATATTTGCATAATATTGAAAATATTTAAAATTTGAAAGAAGAATTTATGTAATGTCCAGAGTTTCTAAGACTGAAAATTTTAGTGAATTACTATTTTTGAATTGTAAGTCTTCTATACTTTCAATTTTATTTAAGAAACAAATACAGATCAACTTTGATTTATGATGCCCCAATATAAATGATTTTCATTTTATGAGCAAATATAATTTGTACCAAAAAATTTGATCTATGAGCTTTTCTGTGCTTTTACAGAAAATTTATAATGAGTGAATGTTTTAAAACAGATTCTAGCATGCCTGTTTAATTTGGAAGAATATAATTATACTATCATCATCATCTATCCTGTTTTATATCATATGGACCCCTCACATATATATACAGTGGATTCCACTTAATTGGGACGCATTGGGACTAAGGCATTTTGGCCCAATTAAGCAGCTGTCCCAATTAAACAAAGTAATAACAAATTCTAAAATAAAATATGTAATTCATAAATAAATAAATAATAGGTAAAATAATAATAATTAGCTACCTATTTTAATGTTTTATTAAAATAGGTAGCTAATTATTAGCTTTTTACCGATCTCCTCTGACTTTGTCTTCAGCACTGGGCTGCTGATATTCACGCCTCGCCTGCTAATTATAGAAAATAATTGATATAATGCTTCTTCAACTTCTGGATTCTTTCCATCATGCTTTCTTTTGGATGTTCCTGGAATTTCTTTCTGTAATGCCCACTCCTCATGCAGTTGATTTTCTTGTTGTATAAGACACACTGTGGTAGATTTTGGTTTATATCAGCCAGTCTACAATGGCTTGTATTAAATGGCTGGTTTTTAATTTTATTCAGCAAAGCAATTTTTCTTGAGTGTAAAATCCTTTCTTGACATCTTGGCAAAGATTATTATATGTATGTGTAGCCATACTTTTGAAAAATCCCTAAAATTTATCAAAAATTGAAAATTCCTTTTCTGCTACTGTCCCAATTAAGCGAAAAGTTGTCACAATTAAGCATTTAAATTATGTATTAGTCTATTAGTTTGGTTTCCGTTCTTTGGGATTTGGCTCAGTTATGCGGATGTCCCAATTAAGCAGAATCCACTGTATTTCAAATGGTAAATGGATTTGACTCCAGATCCTTACGGTTAAAACCAAAAGCAAATTCACTTGGCTAATTCAACTAATTGCTCGATGGAATTGGTCATGAAATAATGAAGTTAATAGGTTCAGAGCCAAACTGATAATAAAAAAAAATCTGATGTGGACTGGAATTGAATCTGGATGCTCTAAATTGTAAACTAACATTTTATAATTCAGCCATCCAATAGACAAATAGTCATGAATAGTTTTTCTATGTACATTACAAAATGGCATTTTCATTGAATTCAAATTTTTTGTTATGTTTTCTTTGTTTTTTGCTGAAACATCAATATCTTCTTATATGATTTATTTTTGATTAGCATATGTACTGAATTATTGTTGTTAATGTTTTCTTGCAAAGAATACTTTATGAAATTACTAAAAACTGCAAATGTTGACTTTTGGAGACATTTCCAATTTTTATATGCTTTCTAATCAAAGACTAGTAAAATTGCACTTCTGTTATATCCCTATATAACTTTGTGCCACTTTCATTCAATGTTTATTAAGTAACTAGACATTCCATTGTCTAGCATGATTTATCCATATCTGGTAGGATCAACAGACTGGATTTAGACCTTTCCTAAAAAAATCTTGAGATGGGAGATCTGAAACTGAACCTGGATCCTCCAAGTTGGTAAGTGACTGATTTATTTTGTAGTCAACTTAAAGAATGGGATTGATGGACTGTACCTAACTTTCTCTAAATGAATATGTAGATATAGGATTGGAATTAAATCTGGATACTTTGAGTAATAAATGACATAGCATATCAATCTGTACAAATGAAGTTTTTATAAAGTTTCCATCTGGCAATTTAGCTTCTTCATTAGAGTTTCTAAGAAAACTTTATTATTAGGTTGTTTTATAACATTTAATGCTAATTATAGAAGTTATTTTGTTGTCATTTATATAATAAAATAATATTTGAACATATTTCAGTGAAAAAATTTTTTGGGTTCAGGTATGCATTATAATTTTTTAATGAAAATTAATGCCTTGATTTATGAGAATTCTTTTTACAAACATTTTCCAGAAATGGTTTAATATTGTAAACTGGAGTTAGTATATCTGTAATTCTAAAAAGTTAAAAATATATATAATAATTTGAAGAATCAGAATATATATTTTATAAGTAACCAATTCCAAGTTTTTGATAATTCTGTTCACTATTAAATTATCTTGTGGAAATGAAAAGATTTTTATGCTTATGAATTATTTTTTGATTAATTTATAGTCACTTTATATTCTGTTTTGCTCAGAGTAAAAAGTTGATGAAACCTGGAATTGGGAGATTCTCCAAAAATAAATTGAATTTTAATCCTAAATTGGATTAAAATTTAATTTAAGATTAGAAATTCTGGGATTGAAAATACTAATTGTATATATTTTAGATTTATATGTGGAAAATTGCTTTTTTGCTATATACATTAATTCTGCATTTAAGATGATTTGAAACTGGAATTTTTCAAAGAATCAGGAACACTATTATATATTTTTTACTTTAATCTTATCATTTCTATTAATATTTATATTATAGATTAAAATATTGTAACTTTAATGAAATGTATTAAATTAATTATAATTAAAATGTATTATCATAAAAAATTTCAAAATTTTTATGATTAAATTTTAGGGAAAGCGTCAGTTGATCAGTTTGTTAATTGTGGTTTTAAATCTTACAACCTGTGTTGGATTTGTTTATTTAGTTTTGGCTGAAACTAATCTTCCTTATGCGTAAGTATTCAGTTTTGTTTTTTTTTTTAATATTTTATTCCTTCTATTTGTCAGATTGCTAGAGTTTAGTTATCTAGAAACATAGAATTGGCTAAAATTTTTTATTTAAATTCTGTGATTGCTTGCTATCATAGTTATAATTTTGTTTTAAAAAAGAACTTTCCACTTGATTTAATTATAATACTGTTCATTCTAGCACTGATTAAAAGTGGAAAAATTTACACACAAAATTTAGTAGCGCTTTCGACTTTATTAAGTCCTCATCAGCTATACTTTACATATATAGATTGTCGAACATAAGAATGCCAAAACAGAACAAATTTAAAGTTTAAATATACAAATGTTAGAATGTTAAAATAAAATATTAATTAAATAAACATTAAAAATAAAATTAAATTAACAAGCTTTACCACATTAAGAATAATAATACATAAAAATAAATATAAATAACAGAATAAAAAACCCCACCTATATTAAGAAGTTCAAGTGGGTCTTGAAGAACCAAGTAAAACGAAGGCCTAATAGACTCCCGCTTTCTTTAGTGGCGACCATAATTACTGACTTACCAGTTCCATCGTACGTCCAAGATATTCTCACCATGGGACCATCCTGTACTGTTAGTAAAACAAGTCGGCTGGCTGATATGGCACCTTCTATTGAGGCTCTTCTAACACATATCCAACCAGCAGATAGGCAACGATTAAGAACGAACTTTGTTAATGCGTTTAACACTCACCGACGTACAAGTATTGCAGCTGAGCAGAGAAGGACTTACTTAAAAGTAGAGCGAACAAGAATATGGCTTAGAGAGAACCATTTGATTTGCACAC
>AYEL01091617.1:0-33880 GCA_000484575.1 Olivierus martensii | reverse complement strand
GTTTTACACGGCTATGATGAATCTTTAGTTTCTAATATTAATAAGTCTATTATTAACAATATGCGTATAGATAATGAATCTCCCAAGGGCTCACAACATTCTTTTCCGACTTATTTGCATCCTGTTCCTTATCATAAAGCCTTACAACCTATATGCAATGAGTTAAAGAATTTTAATAAATCTCTACCGTTTACACGGTTAAGCACTGTTTTTCATAATTTAAAAAATACCAAACCACCACTTCCGACGTCAAAAAGAGCAGGCACATGTGTAATTCCAATTTATAACAAAGACCGTAACAGAGAGGAAGTGTATGTAGGTAGTACTACCAGGTTGCTCTGCACCTGTTTAAAAGAACATCGTAATGATATAAAAAATGCTACTTTTTCTACAGCCCTTGCAAAACATTTTTACGAGTACGACCTGGTATATCCAGGTCGTACTTGTAAAAATGTTGATAATCCCAATATAAATTGGGATCAAGCGTGCATAGTTCGCCACTTAGATAAGGCGGAAGATATCAAAGTTGCTGAGACCCTCGTCATTGCTACCTATAAGAAAAAAGCTTATGTTATCAATGACACCTCCCTACTACTGTACCAGCACAATGGTTCTTATAATACTAATCTAGTTCCTTCCTTTGTAACTGGGTCTACTGTTATTTATATTTATTTTTATGTATTATTATTCTTAATGTGGTAAAAGCTTGTTAATTTTATTTTATTTTTAATATTATACTTAATTAATTTTTTTATTTTAACATTCTAACATTTGTATATTTAAACTTTAAATTTGTTCTGAATTGACATTCTTATGTTCGACAATTTATATATGTAAAGTATATAGCTGATGAAGAACTTAATAAAGTCAAAAGCAACCAAATTTTGTGTGTAAATTTTTCCACTTTTAATCAGTGCTAGAATGAACAGTATTATAATTTTGTCTTTTGTTTCTATAATTCTCTTCAAAATTAAAATTTTGTAAATGTTAATTCATTTTCTTTTACCTGGCATTGAAATTTACTATTATTTATTTTATTCTGGGCACAAAATTTCAAAATTAAATGTAATGGTTAAATTATTATTTTAAACCATAATAAGGAATTATAAATCAAAACTAGCACTACTTAACAGTGGAAAAAACAGATACATCAGAGAAGCGCTTTCGACTTAAGTCATCTTCAGCTTACAAATCGGAAACACACAATTAAGACGGCACTGTTCCAAAAAACATTAAAGATTCATGTGTTCGAACTAGTTTCTTACTTTGATTTAGATCGGGGTTCCCACCGGGATTGGTATCTACCCCCTGGGGGTAAATGAAGTCTTAAAGAGGGTCAATGATGATCAAGGGGTCTATTAGGGGTCGATAGCCGAATATGCACTGGCAATTGATTGGCATAATCAAGATCAAGATCCCATTGATTACAAAAAAATTATTAATAAAATTGATAATTAATTGTTTATTGATATAAAGCTATATCATGTAGTAAGGAAAAAATTCATATGAAATAAATATAAGGGAAAAAATACATTAAAATTATTTAATAAATTTTAAAAACCAATAAATTTTTTTTAAAATGTATTAATTTTTAATTTGCGATTGTCCGTTATTGAAAAGGATTGCATTTCCTCAGATTATATATTTTTATATACAATCATTTGCAAAATTTAAAAGAAGATTTTAATGTTCGCTTCCAAGACAATTGCGATTGTCCGTTATTGAAAAGGATTGCATTTCCTCAGATTATATATTGTTATATACAATCAATTGCAAAATTTAAAAGAAGATTTTAATGTTCGCTTCCAAGACAGTTTGAATATGCCAGCATGGATAATAGAACCACTTCACTGTGATATATCTGATTTTGATATTATGATACAAGAAGAGTTGATTGCATTGAAGGAAGATGTTCAAACACAAGTCTTATTTGAAACACATGAGTATGCTAAGTTTTGGAATTTAAAAGTCATTCAAGAGACATATCTCCAAATAAAAGTTGTTACCTAACCAGCATTATGGACTTTCCCTCTTCTTACTTAGTGGAAGCAGGCTTTAGTCAAGTCAATAATTTACCACAGAAAACAAGAAACAGGTTGAATATTTTTGAATGAGGTGATTTAAGAATTAAGTTAAACAATTTTATGCCAAATATTAAAAAATTGCATCAATACATTAAGCGCAGCCATCACATTAATTAATATCGAACTTTTGTGCAATTAGAATCTGTGATTTTGTTTCTGAAAACTTGTTTATATTTATAAAATTAAAAATGATAATAGTACAAAAAAATAAAACATAAATCTCTTATACCTGCTACAGACACAAAAACATAAAGTACTTTACGTTAAGCATTAAAGGACTTTAACATAAAAGTACTTTAAGGTTGATTTCAGACACGTTTTTAGAATTTTCGTTAGTATTCGCCATCTAGTGGGAAATTTTATAAACATATGATTGTAAACAACGTGTAGTCAGCTATAGTAATAATGGATGACGATTTAAAATACCATTTTCCTGAATTATTTCAATTATTCCTAGTCAAGAACAAATGAAATTGCAAGAGAGTTTCTTAAATACATCCTTACAAATATTTAAAAAAATAAAAGAAAATTATGCCATTTTGCTAAAAACGCTTTTATTTCTTTTCATCTATTTTAAATGTTGATAATAGTTTTCCCAAATATATAATACAAATTACCAAATACTGTATTAGAATCTTGATTAGAATATTTGTTTCTTCCATCGTCCAATTCATTCTTTTCGCCATGTTTACAGTGCTTCTCGAAAGTCGTTATCAGTTTGAGGCTTGGATTCCACTATACCTGAAAACTAAAACTGAAACAAAACATAACATAAACTGAAACGAGCAAAGGTATGAATCAATATTATTTTTATAAAAGAAATTAACTTTAATTAAATTACATCGTAAAAGTCTAAATAAAAATATATTCTTCAAGTAAATAATTATTATTTACTTAAAGAATAATAGCCAAGATATAGTTTTTCAAATATCATATAATTTGAAGTAATTTAAATAAACTTTTTCATGCATAGAAGAATTTTTGCAGATTTATATTATAGATTATACTTTGTATAACAATATGCAATCATTCTTTTAAAACAATCATTAATGTGGTAATTTCTAACAGTTAATAATTCTAATCTATATAATAATTTGTTTATCCTCATTAGAGTCACGTACAACTTCAGACTAAAATAGTTCGAAGACTATACAATAAACTATAAATCCTTTTGATTTGAGTTTCTAAGTAAAAAATAATAGTCACAAACTCTAAGTTCAGTTCAAATCCTTTTGATTTGAACTGAACTTAGAGTTTGTGACTATTATTTTTTTTAAATACCCATTCTAAAAAATGAAAAAATTCAAATATACATAATTTTATAACTTATTCGATAGATGGCGCAATGTGTCCGCCTGAGATTTAGTCTTTCTGGTAAGTTGTTAGGTCTTATCTGTCAGATGATAATTATGCATCAATTAGTAGATAAGGATGATATAGAATGATTAACATAACACAGAAATCAATAAATTTTTCAAACATCTTCCATTTTAATGTATCTATTATTTTTTTCAGCGATGTATGTGACGTGACGCTATTTCTCACGTGTGAAAATAAAATAGAATATTCCCTTTCTGATCTGCTATTTGCCACTGGATAATTTTATCAAATGATTTTAGGGAAATTCAGAGGAGGTGAGTGAGTAGTGGATCATCAATCAGTCCGATTACAGTCCATCCGTTTCGTTAACAGCTCATGCCTGTAATCAAAATACCAAAATATGTTCATCCTTAAATTTTTCTACGAGATTTCTCAGTTGGTCAAGATGTTTGCCAATCTATAGTCATGTGTCAAAATTAGAAAGTTCTATTGGTGAAAACATTCGCGATGGACTCTATATGCCAATGATCATTTCTCCGAACAACAAATTAGCATGTGTAGATTTCATCACCAGTTAGACCAGCTCCTGAGTTAGGCTAAAGAACAGTAATAAATCAACAAAAGAAGAGTAATAGACACGAAAAATACACAAAATAAACTTGCATGCAAGATGATTTTGAACTGCGAGATGGTATAATTTTAATTTTATAAAGTCCGATAAAAGTAGTACCAAATGAAAGAAGTCAATCTATAAGTCAACGATCCCAAAATGAACAGGAGTCAAATCAGTAACATATTCGAGTAGATTGCTATAATAATGAATATTTATTAGAGTTAACAATCTATCCTTCCCACACATAATTTAATGCACAGTCATCGATTCCATTGTGTTAAAGATTTGTATGAAAAGTGTGCATATTTCGAAAACGGTACCGAATTTCACCTCTGATTCTTTTATGAATTTTCATCTATGTATAGATTATCTCTTTCGTTTCGTACAATTTTTGCGGGCTTTATAATCATTGAAATTATACCCATAGTAATGTATCTGAACGACTTTAGATCCACCATGTATTGACATCACATTTTTGAGCAAGAAAAACAACTGAATTTCCTGTTTCTAAACTGTATGATCGTTTGCCAGTGGATAGAATGTCTACTGTCAAGAAAGATTAAGTGGTGTTCATTGCAGTCAGGCAGTCTGCCTCAAGGCAGATACACTTTCAAATGAGCAACGAAAGCAGGGTCGACGAGAGATGGTGTAAAATTCTCCAGGCTCGGGATTCAAAGGGGCCTGACATTATCCTGCAATTTTTTTTACCTGCTAATCAATTGTAGAAGGAAGATGCTGAAATTTAAAGTCTGAAACGGGATAATAAATTGCTCCATCCTTATAACTAAAATTATTTTTCCATGTAAATTTTTCTCCCTGCCCAGCAACATCTTTTAATGCCTCTGGCTATACACTTTAATGCCAGTAGAGTATTTTAATTAAATTCAATAGAAACTTCTGGAATTATTCCTAATTAATTGGATATAGAATTCAGAATAATTGTAACATTGTTAAGGAATAAGGCAACAGCAGACTGATTATCCAACAGTGCTAAATCAATCGTTGAGAAAATGATTGGAAGGAGACGAATCAAAGTGTGCCAAGTTGGCGAACATTCTTTAATTCCCAGAATGACTTAAATGACAGTGATTTTCTATTTGAATAGTGAAGAAGTTCCCAGTGGAATTAGCATATGGAATCAAATAATTAAGATTCAAGACAAATCTTTGAATTCAATTGGAATTTATTCAGAAAAATGTATTTTATCATGGTTAATTATATATTGCAGCATCATCAGCGAGTGCTTCAGATAATTTATAATTTGCACTTATAGTTATCCTGAAAATTCCATAATTAGTTTTTATATAGAAATATGTTCTTAAATTAATAACACAAACTTTGTTAATCATAAAGAAATTTTGCTTAATAATTACATTAAATTTTGAAATCATTAAATTATAAAATTATTCGTCGATCACCAACTTCACCAGCATATTCTCTTATTGCTGGCGTAGCTGCAACAGGTTTACTAGTTTATATTAATTTGATAATCATATATTAGTACACAGTAGTTATTTTATTGCACTGAATATAAACTTTTCCTAACTTACCAAGTTGATAAGACAGTCCGAAGTTATATAGCAGTGGTGTTCAACCTCTTTTACTATGAAGCTACTTTTCTATACTAAGTTATTCGGCAATCTCCTCTCTTATGTAGATCACGTCCCCCAACCTGATATCTGATTACGTACAACTATGCAATTAAATGTGCTCACTCGCTTCGGAGGACCCACTCTCCCAGTCCTAAAAACTTTATTTGTATATTTAAAAATTTATTTGTCAGTTTAATTATTTTAATACAATAAATAAAACAATTATATTGGAATAAAATATTTATTTCTCTATTTTGGAAAACCAAAATTAGAAAAAATAATAGATTGATTACAAACCCATAAATTTCAGGAAATGCTGGTTGATTAAAAAAAATGTTTGTGAAATTTGGCATTGTTTGAAGCTCGCAATATTTTCATAGTCATTGTTGATATGAAGAAGTGACCAATCACAGACAATCATCCAAATGATCATTTGTAATTCAGTTTCTTGATTTTTTATGATGTTCATATTTGAAAAAAAATGGATTCTGACAAGTATATTGATCTGAAATATGACAGAAAAGTATATTGATCTGAAATACGACAGAATTTTTTGCGTAATATCAGTTAATATTGGAAACTTTTCGTGTGTATACTTCCAAATGATGATAAAATTATTTATTTGACAATTTTAGCGAAAAATAAACAAACAATAGCAATACACTAAAAAAGAATTAAAAACTAATACAAAATAATGATAAATTATTATGTTTTCAGTTTTAATTAAATTTGTAAGTAAGGAGGAATAAACAAGATTGATCAAAAATCTCTTCACGATCGACGGATTGAACACCCGTTATATAGTTTCGTAGTTAATACAGTTTTTTAAAAAAATTGAAAATACTATAATAAAAAAATATTAAAACAATCCAATTTTAAAATTTCAGTAAAATTTCATGTTTTACATAGTTATTCAGATATTTCTAAAATTTTATATTTTTCTTATATATAAAATCAAAAATCATAATAAAATATAAATTTTGAAATAAAAACAATATTTGCAAAATATTTAATATACATTCCAATTTAATTCTAACAAAAATATTGTATAATGAGTGAATTTTAGAAATAATTAAAAATTAAATGCATAAAAATGCTAATATTCATTAATTTTTCTTCATCTTATTAATTTGCATATTTATTAACAAATTTTGAAAAATATATGACAAAAAGGATATGGCATCACTATACAGTGGTGCCTTGGAATTCGATGTCTCACAATTCGACATTTGTTTTCTCCAATCAGTTCTGCTAAAGTTATATCATAAAACTATTTTTGCTTCAATTCGGCATATTCAAAACTAATTTTATCTAATTAGTGGTAGTTATACTACTATTAGTCGCGACTAGTTTGACCAAAAATTGGATTCTGCTTGTATAAAAAAACGAGGTCCAACTTCGAATCTCGTTAAATTTAGATAACATTTTTAAGTTCTTTCCATATATTTAGACCTAATTAATTTGATCAACTTTTGATTAAATAGTTCATTATTTTTTTTGGCTTTAATCCAAAACCTTTCTATTTATATTATTAGTCATCTAAGAATATTCATATCAAATCAATCATAACAAAGATGCAAATTTTAGCCTCCAATTATTAAGTAATTGGAGGCTAAAATTTGGAGGCTAAAAATACTTTAATTATTTAGCTACTTTAATTGGAGGCTAAAAACCGACGAATTGCCTCGCAATTCGTCGGTTTCGCAATTCGACATTTGAGTTTCGCGGGGTGGCGCATGCGCGTGGATGGAATTGTCTGACGTCATTTGTTATTTGTCACAAAAATAGGAGTGATCTTGGTCTGAGAATTAATTCGTCATTGAGAATACGGCCGTTAGTGTTGTGAAAATAAATTTTGTCGGTATTGCTGATAGTATCAGTAATCCTTTTATTTGTAAAATTTTGGTAAACAAAACAATTTTTTTCGAAGTGTTCTGAACAAATGCAAGTACAGTGGTGCCTCGCAATTCGACATTTGAGTTTTGCGGATTTGCGCATGCGCAAGCATGAATGACCAGAGGAATAATTCTGAAAAGAAGAACACTTGATTGAGCAAAGAAAATTGTAAAGTGATGAAAGTTGAACAATTAAAATGTAACTCGAGTATGGCGTTTCTAGGACAACTGTGGTTACACAGTTTTGCAACACAATTCTACATTTTTCAGAAAGTAAAAAACTTGTAATTATTATTTTTTTTGAACTACATTTTTCAGAAAGTAAAAAATTTGTAATTATTATTATTTTTTTAGTGAAATGTAAGGATGGGTTCAAAAGAGAACTGACCAGAGGAATAATTCCGAAAAGAAGAACACTTGATTGAACGAGATGACCAGAGGAATAATTCCGAAAAGAAGAACACTCGATTGAGCACCTGAGGAATAATTCCGAAAAGAAGAATATTCAATTGAACAAAGAGACGAGGAATAATTCCGGAAAGAAGAACACTCAATTGAGCAAAGAGACGAAGAAAAAAAATGTAGATAAAGTGCAGAAAGATAGAACAATTAAAATGTAACTGGAGTATGACGTTCCTAGGACAACTGTGGCAACATTTTGCAACAGAGACAGAAGATTATGGGTGCTCTGGTGTTTAGAGAGAAGATTATGGGTGCTAGGGTGTCTGCTGAAAGACTTCATTCCAACATCCAAAGGTTAATAAATTGTGTTATGTATAAAATAGTGTATTTTGTAATTCAGTGTGTTATACAATATTAAAAGACATATAATAAAGTAAATAATATAGTGTCTCTCTTACCTCACCCATTAGGGAAGTGAGATGTGGACCCGTAAAACATATATAATAAAGTAAATAATATAGTGTATCACCTGTTAGGGTAGTGGAATGGAGATCGATAACGAATTAATCTATTTTCCATAGTCTTATAAGGGAAATGTTGTCCCGCAATTCGACATTACTTCGGCGACGGATTAGTGACGAATTGCGAGGCACCAATGTACTTGTGTTATACAATATTAAAAGACATATAATAAAGTAAATAATATAGTGTCTCTCTTACCTCATCCATTAGGGGAGTGAGATGTGGACCCATAACAAATTAATCTATTTTACACAGTCTTCTTATATGGGAAATGCCTGCAATTCGACAGTCCGATAACGAATTAATCTATTTTACATAGTCTTATATGGGAAATATTGACCCGCAATTCGACAGTTTCTCAATTCGACATTAAGTTCTGCGACGGATTACTGACGAATTGCGAGGCACCACTGTATCATATTTCTTAATTACATTTAGCATGTACTTGCTTTCGGCTTGAAATCCTCTCTCTTTATTTTGGCAAGCCATAACTTCATCAAATCTGGCTTATAATGAGGAAATCAATGGAAAGATATTCTTTTTCTTTTCTTTACATGAAACTTTGATGCTGTGATTAGAACAGCCATAAGCGCAAAATAAATTTGGCATTTGTTTTTATATACAGCAGAAACTATCGCTATACCGCTATTCACTATAATTGCTAACATGTTCTTGTTTTCACCAGATCACGTGACTAAACGCTGTGCTCCATATTCCATTTATTTTTTCTGAATTTTATTGCATAAAAGTGAATAGAATTTATTGTTTCAAGTGTTTTTTATTGAAAATTATAAGTAGATGATAAATTATCACCCTAGAATATTGTAGGGATCGGAAACCCCCTTTTCGCGGAGACGAATCGAAATTATATTTAATTTAACTACAGTTCGATCGAAAACAGGATGTTTCGAATTGCTTGATTGTTCTTTGGAAGGTAATAAATTTAAGGTGGTATAGTCAAATGACGTGTGAAGAATGTTACCTGACCCGTCTAGAAGTTATATAAGTAACAACAACATTCATCCCCGGGAAAAAGGGTCAAACGAATAAAAGAGCGGAGTTGGAGGAGATCGAGGCTTTTTGCCGGAACTTCGCTTTTACCTAGTCGTTTGGATAAAAAAAGTCTTGACTAGATTGCTGCTCTGCTCTCCGTTCACTTATATTTCATCCACCGCGAAATTGAAGAAAAACAAAATACTTTGGAAATAGTGAAGTGAATTTAAGTCGTCTTTTAACAACGAACTAAAGACTGATAAAATCAGAGACTAAAAACTGTTTGTGCTATTGACATTCACCAAGAGGGAACCAAGTGAACGATCAACAACCTCAGGTATATCTCTTCTTTATCTGTCGGGAGAACGATCATGTAAATTTCGAATCTCTCTTGTGTCTTTAATCAAATAATAAAAAAGTTGTTGAATTTATTTCAATGTTGTTCTCCGTCTCAATTCTTCGAGTTGTTTTTGTTCGTTCGTCATCCTTACTCACGCATTGATCATAGACCGCTTTTAGACCATAAACCTGTTTGATTCCGCATTTCCGTTTCCGTCCGGAAAACCCCACAATATAGATTAATTGAAATTAATATAACAAAATTAAGATCTTATTCAGATTTTTGAAGTGTATAAAAAAATTTTATTAAATAATAATAATACATACTAATAAAGACATTAAATGCACCAATGTACAGCTGCTAATTTGCCAAAGATTTTACAGAGCAACAAACAAATGTGCAATCTGTATTGCACAATTTTCATTTGAGCAAAGCAGGTGTGTATACAATTGCACATCAGCAATTGATGTTTATCTTATGATACAAGTACTAATAAGCTCTACTTAAGCACTAAAAGAAATGACAAATTAAGGGATCTAATATCACAGAATATATACATTATAAAAAATGTGTTGTACTTAAGTTTAGATTTATATACAAGAATATATGACCAGCAGTCATAATCTAATACTGTACTGATCTTTAAAAATCGCGATTAAATATATAAAAATGCTTGATGCATTGCTCCTCATTTCCCCACACCTATTAAAGCTTCATCCATTAATTCATCATCAATGTCATATGGGGATGGACGTGACATTGAACTGGATGCTGAATGATTGGAAGGTGGCGTTGCCACAGGGATTGGTGATTTGAGTGATGGTGATGGCTGAAAAGGTGATTTGGCATTAAATGGACCAGAAGAAGAATCTATTTTTTCATCATTGATAACTGTAGTTTCTAGTCTTGGACTTGACCAAGATACTTTTTTTTCTGGGGATTTTTGAATCCTGGGTGTCCCAGGACAATCTATCACCAAACCGTCTTCAGGACTACTGTCTTCACTAGATGGAAATACTCCCCTTCTAGTTTTAGGGGGGAATGGAGATGATGATGATCTACTTGATTCCTCTGCAGAAATTGTTGGTGTTACAGTAGTGGGAATTTCACATTTAACTGAAGCTATTGCTTCAATTGATGTATTTGGCAACTTTCTTTCACTAGGATCTGATACAGAAGTATTTTCATTAGGTAACTCTTCTAATCTCTTTTCAGAAAGGCACTTTGGTATTCCTGAAGGTTTTACATCAGTACTGCTACTGACCCATTGTGACTTCTCTTCTAGTTCAGGTTTTAAATTTGATTCAGGTTTTGAAACATTATTTTCATTGTTTCCTCCACTAGGCAAATCTACAGGCTTTGGTGTAGATGCTTTCTGTTCAGTATTTAAAGATCCATTTTGATTATCTATTTTGGTTTGGGCCAACAAGAGTCTAAATGCTCTTTCCCCATCAGACTCTTCTGAAGCATTTTCCCGAGTTGGAGTATGTCTTGGTGATTGTCTTAAAGAAGATTCATCATGCTTATTGGTTGTGTTACCACAACTATTGGCAGATCTATGCTCTGATAATAATTTATTATGTATAGGTGGTGGCATCAGATTCGATCCAACAGTGAGAAAATTATTGGAAATCTTGTCACTTCTATTTTCTACAGTTTGAGATGTTTTTAATTCAGCAGAGATGGGTTTGAGTTTTTCTGATTTATCTGATGAAAGTTTGGCATTCAACAAGCTTTTGTTCTGAGATGACATGGTAACTTTTGGTTTTGATATACTATTAGCAGATGAACTTAAAGACCTTGATGATGATGATATGCTAGCAGACGTACTGCTTGGAGACTGATTCTTAGAAATTAGAGATCCAGCATTTTTTGATTGAACTAAACTTGATTTAGATGATAAACATGCAGATGATAATGAAGATTTTTTTTGTGTGATTATGCTTCCAGTTTTAGTAGTCAAAGAATTTCCTGATGAGCTTGTCATTTTTGTAGAGTTTGCTGCATTTGATGATAATGATGGTTTTGAAAACTGTTTAATTTTACTTACAGATTTTGAATTATCAGTAAATTTTGTTTTTGTAACAGTCAATTTAATTCCAGAACTCTGCTTAACTGTAAACTGATCTGAACTAGAGTACTTTGGTTTTGAATCAGAACTTTTGATTGTCATTCCTTCTCTGTCTTTGAGAGATTCTTTAGAAGCTTCTTTCTTTTCAGATTTTGATTCTTTACGTTCAGATGAACCTTCAACTTTAGTATTGTCCCCTGTTGGTACAACATGTTGTGCACTTGCATTGACCATTAATTTATCAATAACTGCATTTAATCCTACTTTCCTAGATCTTAAAAGAGATTTTCCAGCCTTTGCATTATTCCCAGAGAGAGGAGTCTTAGAAGTAGAAGAAGTAGGTGTAATAGATATCGCTGAAGTGGAAACAGATTGATTTGTAATAGGAGATTGTACTAAGAGAGTTGGTGATGATGAATGTGTTTTAACAGGTATGGGAGTTATAGTAGTAGATGAAGGTAAATTCAGATTTTTCAATTTTAGAGTTGGAGGTTTTGTAACTAATTTAGATGGTGATGAACTTCCTCCACTCGAATGGCTACTTAATGATTGTATTTGTCCACAACTTGCAGATGCACTAGATGTACTATTACTTCCAGATGATGAATTTGATATATTAGTTTTAAAGTTGTTTCCTTGTTTATGTTTTGCTTGTAATTTCAGTGATGTAGAAAGCATAACTTTAGTATTAACAAATGTATTAGAACCATCAGAATCTGACCCACTTACTTTACCCACTGATACTTGAGACTGTCTGAGAGGAAGTGGTTTTACTAATTTTTCACCCTGAACAGTTTTTCCAGATTGCAATGATTTTGATGTAGGACTATTGCTTCTGTGTGTTGTTAAAAGAGATTTCTTAGTGGAAAAACTTGGAGATTTAGAACGTGATGGAGATGTGGACAATCGACCAGATAAATCTTTTGGATGTTTTAATAATGGACTATCATTTGCAGTAGAAACTAATGGTGATATCTCTCCACTTGATGTTGAGGGAGGAGGCATTAAGGTTGAATCTAATGTTAAATGTAGTGGACGCACTGGAGATTTTGCATCATCATCTGCTGATTCAATTCTTTTACGTTTTCTTTCTTTTTTTGTGTCACTTTTCTTTTTTCCAAGAGACCCATCATCTGTTCTTTTTCCTTCTTTCCGTTTTAATTTTGCCTCACTCTTGGATACTTTTAAGCCATCACTAGAACGAGCTATTTTTAAACTTGTTCCTAAATCAGGTGATTGTGACAAGGGAGGAGTTTTAGAAAGTTGTTCATCTATATGTGATCTATCTATTGTAGATCCAAAAGAACTAGTCATGAATCCAACATTACTCTCTATACAACTTCGATTTTCTTGTACTTCAGTTTTTTCCTCCCCTGATAATATATTGTTAGATTTTATTTCATTTTCTATTTTATATTTCTTTAATTTTTTGCTCTGTCTATCCATACTGGCAGCCAGTTTTGAAGCCATAACAGCTGGATTTAAATCCATCCCAAAAGCATTTGCATCACATGTATCTAAATCAATATTACCAGATTCAGTAATATTTTCTACAAAGTTTGAAGATTTGTTAGCTACATAGTCTGAATTATATTCAGATTCAGAATTAAAACTATACTGCCTTTTTGTTTGAGTACTATTATATGAATCAACACTGCTGGAGCAATCATCATTAACTGCATTTGTATCTGTATCACTAATACCATGAGAAGAATCAATACTATTTGTTCGCTGAGGAGTATTTATTTCAGTTTTCAAGTATGATTCAAGTGGTGTTACTCTTACAATAAGTGACTGATCTGCAATTCCTACGGGGAGATTATTAATTTCGAAAGGTGTTGTTGTGTTTTCAGAAGATTCAACATCAGGTGTAGGCAAATCTTTTATAATACTATCATCATCACTTAGTTTTCTCTTAGGACTTTTTCCCATTGCATTTCCAGGACTACGACTATCTGAAATGGCTTTGCGTTTTCTCTGTTTCCGAGGTTTAGCTACTGAAGTTGCATTCCCTTGTGATAAAAAAGGAAATGATGTAGAAGGAGAATTAGCAGCAGGAAGATCACTGAGCATGCTCATTAACATTGTATTTGAACTTCCTTGTTTAATTTGTTGATACTGGGCCAGTTGAGTTGCAGTAGTTGTAGCTGAATTTTGTGATAATAATGTACCAAGTAATGGATTTGTTGTATTTGCTAAAGTTCTTTCAGAATTTATTCCATATAAATCTTGATGAGTGTTACTTTGTGTTAATGATTGTGCATGAATCGGATTTATAATATCCGAATTATGAGAAAGTGTTGAAGGTATATTGTATATCTGTTGATCAGAATTATGATCTATGGTGATGGTCTTTCCTAAATGGCTGATTTGATCAGAATTTGTTCCAGAAATATTTGAATCATGCTGTTTTCCATTCATTCTAGAAGACAAATTTGAAAATTCTCCACTAGAAAATCCAGTCCCATTGGTTAAATTTCTTCCATAATTGGGATGCTGAGAAAGATAAGAAACACCACTGCCACTGGATACAGCTGCACAATAAAGATCCCCCTGGCTGGATGGACGCAATTGTTGCTGTTGACCTTGGGCTTTTCGAATGACAGCTCTCATTGTAACTGGTATTGAAAGGCATCTGATTTTTTGAAAATAAATAAATATAAATGCATTATTACAGTTTAGTCATAATTTATATACATACATAACATACAATATATATTAAATTTAATTACAGTTTTCAGCTGAAATAATTTTATGTAAGAATATAAAAGATATTCCAGATTATATAAAATATGAAAAATTGTTATCTATGCAATATTTTGACTTTTAATAAACGATAGATATTTTAAATTGCATATTATCTATGAAGTGTAGATTTCCATCCAGAAAAATATATCATATATATTCACATATAAATCGACCTCCTATTTTAGAATTTAAAAATAAGTAAATATGTAAAACTTATGGTATTCATTATAATAAATCAATAATTTCTTTTATAATTTAAAAGATTTTCAAATCCAATTCACTACTGGAATAAATAAAGTCACTTAGACAAAATGCCATACTTACAGTATTGAAATTTTGCAATATAATGTAAAAAAAAAACTGAATAAAAAAATCAAATGGATATGTGACATGACTGCATCATGTCCAGGAAAACATGAAGGAAAACAACAAATTGTATAATAGGAAAACATGAAGTTTTCCTATTATACAATTTTACTGAAATGTTTGAATATCAGAGAAATATTAAATTTTTGTCATTCCTGAATCTCAACAAAAATATTTAACAAATAATGTTTAAAAATTACACTACCTCTAAACGATGAATTCTTTTACCTTATTCTAGCACTTAGGGTTGGACAGACCGAAAACGTTTCTGTAATTATGCAATAACTGCGGATATTTATAGCCTACCTAAGTGCTAGAATAAGGTAAAAGAATTCATCGTTTAGAGATAGAGTAATTTTTAAATATTATTAATGATATGGCAGAGCAGCCAAATACTATAAGAAGCTACTATAAGAAGCTATAACAAAATCACATAAATTGAAGAACATTCGAAGAACGTTTGAAAATTACCAAAAACGGTACAACCGAACCGGTGAGAACCTGATGAATAACGCCGCTGCTTGTATGTATTTTTCTAAAAATAAAAGAATTGATATTCTAAAAGAAAAAAAAAATGATTTATTTTAATACAAGCCTCAAAAACCATATCTCGTGACCCCTTAAGGTTAAATCCGCCACTGGCTAGGACATATTAACTAGAGTTGATAGTATTTTGGATTTAGGAGTTTTGTTTGACTCCAAGATGGCTTTTTCTTATCATGTCTTAGATTTAATTAAAAAGTTAGTTATAAGGCAGGGAATACTGTATAGAAATTTAGATGGAATATAGCAAGAGAATTCCAAAAGGGAAATCGAAGAAATAAGAATGTAATAAGAAGAGAGAGACTACAAGTTACCACAACGAGAAAGTGGATTGAAAATTATAACTTAATATGCACCAGAGATGAAAAATCCAGACTAATGGTATTCCTCCCCAGGATGCTATATAACGAACTATTAACAAAATTTATAGAAGAAAGTGAATGTCTAAAGATTACTTATGATCCCACAGATAAAATATCTGCAGAAATTGATAAGATTAGAAAACATCCAAAGCTACCAAACTTTCTTAAAGGCATTAAAATACGAGCACCCAAAACCTCCGAGACTCTTCGGCTACCCAAAAAGACACAAACAACCTCTGGAGATAAGACCTATAATTGAAAAACGTGATTCACCGACATACCTTCTAGAGAAGAAGTTAGCGAATTAACAGATGAAAGCCTGGGGATAAACTTAAAATGTGAAAGGAAGAGCACAACAAATATCAACTATCTAGATGTGCAGATAGAGATACGAAATGGCAACTATGAAACATCGGTATACAGGAAAGACACCTATGTTCCAATATTCATACCTAGGAGCTCTGACGAACCATGGTCCCACAAAACAGCAGCATTTAGAACGCTATTAAAAAGAATTGAAACACATTGTAGCACTGAACAGAAAAAGAAAACCGAATTTGAATGGGTAGTAAGACAAGCCAAACTACACGGCTATACTAGAAAAATGATAAATAACTTGCAAAAGATTGTCAAAAATAACAGAAGAAGCATAAATGAAAAAACAACAGAAAATAATGATAACAGAAAGTACAGAATGGTAAGGATGTCACAACCAATGTTAAAAACAAAAAACAAAATTGAAAAATCCACGAACACAAAATCAACTTTCCAAAGGAGAAATACTCTATTTAACACACTACGCAATGACAAAGATGAGATACCACACCTAAGAAAGAATGGTGTTTACCGAATTCCCATCAAAAACCATGATACGGGAACATATGAGAATTATATAGGCTACACGGCCAGAAACATCAACAAAAGAATAGCTGAACATAAAAAAGATGTTACTGAAGCCAAGTGTAACACAGCTCTTGCATGCAGAACGGTTAGCCACCATATGGAGGTACTATGGGACGAAGCACGCATTATAAAACAAGAAGAACCGGAAAAGGGAAGGATAGCGGAAGTGACGAAGATATACAACACGAATAAGAGAGGACACTGTATAATAAACCAATTAGACCCCACTGTTATCAGTAATGCCTGGAAATGGTGTGAGAAAACAATGAACTTTAACAATAAACATTAACGTACATTAAGAGCATACCAACATATGATATAAAGAATATTTGGACTTAATATTTTAATACGTTTTTTATTCTTATTTTTATTTACATTTATTCGTATTATGCTTACCTTATTCATATTGGATTTAAGTTTAGTAACAATAATATTTAAAGTTTTATAATAACTGTTAATTTGAATATTTTAATACTAACACGTTATATTTTAACAATAGTGTGATAATTGTAGACGTTCGTCTTCTAATCCTCACTGATAACCTTAAAAAGTGTGTGTGTGTGTGTGTAAATATTAACAATAACAAAAATATATATTGTTTTGAATTTAAATGAAAATTATAGAATCCACAATGTTCTATTAGAATGCTTAACTGTTAAAAGTCTACATAATATATCTGTTTAGTGTAGATACAGCTGAAGAAGGTCGGACAGACCAAAAATGTTTCAGGAACCCAGGATAAAATTAAGATGCAATAACTGTAATAAAGGATATTTATAGCATACCTAAGTGCTAGAATAAGGTAAAAGAATTCATATTTTTTATTAATTACTGTAATTAATAAAAAACATGCAGAAACACTTAATGAAGTATGGAGATGGATAACCAAATGCATTGGATAGACCCACTGTTAGATGACACCAGGGAAGAAATATCATCATGCAAACATGTAACAGATGACATGCTCTACGTACTTAGTAGTCCATATTTCATAATCATAGATGCCATATGCATGTCTATATGAAAATTTAATATATATACATATCTTCTGATTTTTTTGTTGCATATATATTGTAATTTAGTTTTAATTTAGTATATAACAGCAGTATTTAATCTTTTTATTGTGTAATGAAACTAAAGATGTGTTATATGCCAAAATCACTCTTTTAAATTCTATATGTTATTGGTCATTTTAAGCTACATACCTATTTATTTTAAATGTTTTAATGTATATAACAGGATAAAACTCCATTTTCTTACATTTTCCTTCATAATGAAGAGAAAATAAGATAAAAACTTATAGTAAATAAGATAATTATAAGTATTACAGGAGCACTAACTGAAGTATACAGTATTGTTTATGAACAATATAAATAGATAGGAAATTTGGCCAGACTGACTGGGGAAAACACTTCAGCTTTTCAATTAGAGAACCCAGGATAAAATTAAGATTTCACCTCTTGTAAAATTTATATGAGGGTTTCATACTAGGTCCATCTACTTAGTTGATCCCAATCCTAAAATTTGGCAGACTTCCACCAGTGTTGACAACTTGTGATAGGAACTAGAATGGCAGAGCTGATTAATGAATGATTGAAAACTGGCATTAAAGAAATCAATCATAGACCTAATACCTGTGAATTCTACAGTAAGCTGTATTTTATTAGAAACTTTTTTAATTGTAAAGCTTCATAAATAACTACTATGTAATATTTTACAATTAAATTATGTTTTTACTTCATTTCATTCTATAATGGCACAACATAGTAATATTTAGATGACAAAATTATTAAATATTATCTCTTCTAATATCAGAATTTAAGAATATAATCCAGACTTATAACATAATGTCAATGGAGATTGTGGTTTCAGTTAACATTGTTTTAGTTAAAGTTGCAATTTTCAGAAACTTAACATCTATTCTTAAATGAGACCTACTGTATTATACATAGTTCCTTGTTTTATTGGTTATTTTATTGTTTTGAATTATCTTTCATAATTATTTTCTTTTAATTAAGTCTGATGTTAAGATTGCTTTTTGTATTTTAACTATTGAATCTGTTAATCTTTATGGCAGCAACTTTAACTTTTTTTTTATGCTTTCCTTTTCTTTCCTCCTCTTATTTCTTTCTTCTTCCTTTAAGCTAAACTCTTGTACAGGTTTACTGCCTCTTTTCATTAAAAAAAAATCTACATAATTTTAACAAAAAAATTGAAAGGATTGATAATTACAACAATCTTTCCTAAGAATAAATATGGTGGATTGCACAAAAGTGTCACAGAGATGTATGACTATTTTGTGTATAAGCAGATTCCCTTTCTTCAAAATTCTTTTGGGAAAAAATTCAGCTTATACATGATATATTGAATTAAAAATTTTATAAACATATTATCACATTAATTTGTTTCATTATATAGCATTAAACTACTGATTTTTATAAAAAAAAACAAAAAATGTTTTTCTTTAACCATAAATTAAGCAGAAAGATTTTATGAAATGAGAAAAATGCCAAGAAACATTATTAAGTGCTGAGAAATAGTGACCTGTGAGAGATTGAGCGTGAGATGTCTGTGGTTTGTCACTCTCCACCTCGGTTTTCCCTGGTCACAAGTAAGACAAAACAAGAGAAATGGGAGATGCAGAAAAGAATTTAAAAGAGAGGGGAGCAACACACTGTTAAAATAAATATGGCCAAAAATGCATCGACACACCGCATTGTATTTCGACCATCCTACAAACTTTTGTCCCCAATAACAACAAATTGCAATATAAGTTTAAGTGTGGGTGTCAGATCAATAGGAGAGAAACTGACACCTAGCATGTCAAAGTTTCTTTGACAAAAACATCATAACATTCTCCTCTCCCTGGGAAAAAAGTGAGAGAAAAGGTCACCCTATTTAAGAGCAAACACCAGCCTCGATCCAGGCTTGTTCTACGACATCTGGACTTGCTTATTCTACATGCTCCTCCGTTGTTCGATGTTCATTCTATGATACTTATGTCTTGTTCCTCAAAAACCAGGATTGTCTGTTCCACGACATCCCCAGCTAAGTCCCATTGGCTTGTCCGTATGTTACTGTTGAACATCCAGACCAGTCGGCTTGTCCTCCAATCGTTTTGGATTACTTCGACACTCCATCCAAAGTATATTTCAGACTCAACCACCTAACTTAACTTTACTATATTTGGGTTCTTCGTAAATCAACTGTCCAAGTTCCCAATTTCATCAACTCTTCTTGTGGGCAAACTTGTGTGTAAAGGACTAAAGACTATTAAATATAAACTAGACTGATCTCAAGTTCAATTCAATGCTTATAAGCAAATAGTTGTCTGAGATATTCTATTTGGACCTCTTCTATGCAGGATTGTCAAAGATAATAGGCACCTCTCTCTTGAATGACAGTATTCGTCATTTCGTGCTGTAAAGGAAAGCTCTCAAATAAATAAAGGAAGTTGTTCTTGTTGAATGTAGTCTCTGCTTCACTCGTTGAACCCTCATTACTTGTCCTTTTCATGTTACACACTGCATTTAAGACCAAATACTTGTCAACACTGTCCTCAGGTCTCACAGACCTGAGGAGTGTTTATACATGATCATTAAAGTTATTAATAAAGTTAACATTTCAACATTAATTAATTAGTTAAGTGATAGCAATTGATAAATGAATTAATTGCCAGTCAATACATCTTATGACTCTAATGAACAGTTTGTTTGTACTTTGGTTTTCATAAAAGGTTTGTCTAAGCCAGAGCTTCTCAAACTATGGGTTGCAACCCCATTTGGGGTCGTGAAGCGAAATGTTGGGGTCACAAAAATTAAATCCAAACACTCGAATTTCAGTTTATATGTAATTTCACAAACGCCCAACATTTAACGTATGACAACTAGTTTATATGTAATTTCACAAATGCCCAATATTTAACTTATGACAACATATATCGGTGTGGTTGGTTGATTGTGTTCATCTTAATAAGTGTGTAAATGATTCACAAATGTTCAATATTTAACGTATGACAACATATGTATTTTCATTCACAAACGCCCAATATTAAACGTATGACAACATATGAATTTTCGGTGTGACTAACGCCCAATATTTAACGTATGACAACATATGTATTTTCAGTGTAGTTTCAGTTTATATGTAATTTCACAAATGCCCAATATTTAACGTATGATAGCTTATGAATTTTCAGTGTAGTTGTTGATTGTGTTCATCTTAATATGTGTGTAAATGATTTATGTACTTGCATGTTTTATTTCATATTTAATACCTGGGATCGCGAAAAATCTCGTAATATATTTCATATTTAATACTTGGGGTCGCGAAAAATCTCGCAATGAAAAATAGGGTCGAGTGTGTAAATGATTTATGTACTTGTATGTTTTATTTCATAATTAATATCATTTTAATAAGTGTGTAAATGATTTATGTACTAGTATGTTTTATTTCATATTTAATACTATTTCATATTTAATATCTGGGGTCGCGATAAATCTCGTAATTAAAAATAGCGTCGCGAAAAATCTCGTAATGAAAAATGGGGTCGTGAATGAAAAAAGTTTGAGAAACGTTCGTAATGAAAAATGGGGTCATGAATGAAAAAAGTTTGAGAAACGCTGGTCTAAGTCAAATTATTTCAAATATATGTTCATAAAAACAGTCTGTAAATGATACTTCAATCATGTTAATCATAAACTAGCAAGTTCTACTGTTTCTAGGAATACAAGGAATCATAAGCACTTAAAGCAGGAAAAATACACTATTTTATTATTAGCTATAAACTACATTAGTTAGTAGTTTATTTCTAATAATAAAATAGTATCTTTTCCTGCCTTAAGTGCTTGCGATTCCTTGTATTTCAATCATGTTATTAGACTAGTAAATAATAACCAATAACTATTAACAATACTACATAAAATGGAATTTAATAAAACTAAACAAAACAATTAACAGTAGGAATAATTTTGTCAAAAGATGTAGCTATAAAAATTTAATTTATAAAAATAATAGCAAAAAAAAGGTGAAGACTCATATAAAAATAAGTCAAAATATATCATGTACAATATAACTCTTATATAAAAAAAATTGACCATAATAATTAAAATGCCAAATTTAACAGTAAAATAAGGGCACTCAACCAAAATGTATCTTATAATTAATGTAATTATAAATTGATTGATCTTTACTTATCAAGAGATATTGATGAATGACCAAAGAAAGGAATCAATTGTACCCCATACAGAGTCATGCTAGAATGATTTTCTTTCTTCTGTTTCTGTAATAGTTTGATTTCTAATGCTGAAAAAAAATAATATTGTAAAACTATGGAATTTATTACAAATCTAAATCATCCCAAGACTTGTTACAATTACAATTGTCTAATAAAAATGGAAAGAGGATGGCATCATAATGCAATTTCTTTTTTGGCACTTGATTGGCATGGAATAATTTTTTATTTTGCAAATAAGCTTATAAGTAAGCTTCAGTCATTTATTTATATGTAAGACAATTTAATCATTTTGGATTGAGCTGATTTGAACCAATAACTTTTGCAATAATATTATTAGTAGTAACATTAAATACTGATAGAGCAGTGAATGAATCATCCGGCTGAAAATATCTGTTTTCAATCAATAAAAGTTCAAATGTTTAAAAAGTACATATAGCAGTCAAACACAAATAATTCATAGTTTAATAACAGCAAAAACATTTTCGGTACATCAAATGCCATCTTCAGTTAAACAGAACAATAAACGGAACGCGTTTAGAATTACATGGAATTCAAAATATAGAATATTTTTTAAAAAACATTAAAAAATTAACTAAAAATTTGCCAAAAATATTAACTTTTTGGTTAAAAATGCTAGGTTACAATAAAACAAAGAAAAACAGGGAAAATAGGATTATTAGACCCGATATTAAAAATTAAATTTAAAGATGATCGAGATTTAATAACAGTGCTTGTGCACTGCATACTTCCATGCACTGCTCATTTCTTTAGCTTGCCTAATATTAATAACAGTCTCAGTTTCATTGGATTTTAGAATTTCAACTTTCTCCCTCATCGGCAGATCTTTACGGTCAAACATTTTTAACTACCTTCGTATTTTGCCATAAAATACTTACATCTTTTTCAAATGCCCTTTGTGCTATGGCGGTGACAAGATTACCTTTAACTAAGTTGTCCTTGTGTTCTGCCAGCTTATCCTTTAAGTTTCTAGCAATGGTGCCCACATAAACTTCTACACTGTTATCTTCTACGTTGCATACAGGAATCTTATAAACACCAGAATTATATTCTTTGCTATGCTTCTCTTTATCATTACATAGCAGGCTAAAAATCGTGCAAGGTCTCTTATAAGTGTATTTTATATTAGCAGTTTTAAGCGCTCTCTTTATGGCTCTACTATTATGTAGCCGAAAAGGTATAGGGACCCTATTATCAGTATCAAGTGCCTCCTCATTTGCTGATAGATCTCCTTGCTGGCTGAGAGACTGGCTTTTTCTTTCAAATTTAGCCTTTTGCTCCTTGTAGATTTTTCTCCTAAAACTCATGCCATAATCGTGTTTCCTACCCCAATTGTATATTCTTTTAAGTTCTTGTTCTCTGTACACTTCATTGCTACAATGGGTCAAGCTCCTTCTAAAGTAGACTACAAATGCCGATTTCTTGTAGGACCAAGGGCCAAACGACCACCTAGGGGTCAGGACAGGTGTGGTAGTCGGCTTTATGTATGTGGATATTCCGGACCCGGAAATTTGGAAAGATCTAATTAACAGGCGTTGAGCCTATAAACGATTCAACCCAAAATCGCGTGGATAAGGACGACTGTCTGAGGTGATTCAGCAAGTTAGATGGAGAACAACATTGAATTAAATTCAATAGCTTATTTTTATTTAAAAATAAACATGAGAGAGATTTGGAGTTTACAAGAATAGTTTCCCCGACAAAATAAGGAGAGTTGTACCTGTTGTAGATTTGTTCCTTTTAGTCGGAGTAGACGACACTAACAGTCTTTAGTCTCTTATTTCAACAGTCTTTAGTCCTTTGTTAAAAGATGACTTAAATCCATTTCACTTTTTCTTTGACGTCACTATTTCCAAATTATTTGGTTTTTCTTCAGTTTCATGGAGGGCGAAATATGAGTGGACAGAAAGCACTTTTTAATCCAAACGATAGACAAGAGTGAGGACTCGGCAAAAACGAGGTGTTTTCAAGAGCGACGTTTCGGCAAGAGCAACATCTTGGCAAGTGCGACGACCTTCGTTTTACCAGCTCTTTTATGTGCCTGACCTCTCTTCACCATTTTTTCCTGATGAATGTTATTGTTTCTTACACAATTGTCCTGATAGATCAGGTAACACCAGTTCGACTTTGAATTGCCACTCGAATAAACTATCTAAAATTTATTATCTCGAAAGAACAATTAAGCAATTCGACACATCCTGTTTTCGAATCGAACTGCATCATTAGATTTTATTTCAACTGTGGTTAAATTTGATTTCGATATTTCGATTCGTATCCGCGACAAAAGAGGGTTTCCCCATCCCCACATGTATACGGTGGTATCAAGTCCTCTCATTAGATTTTATTTCAACTGTGTCGTTAAATTTGATTTCGATATTTTGATTCGTATCCGCGACAAAAGAGGGTTTCCCGATCCCCACATGTATACGGTGGTATCAAGTCCTTCTCTTGTAGCTAGGATTTTAACGTCTAGGTAATTTGCCTCACTCTTGCTCTCATGTGTTCTTTTAAGCCTGAGTCCATACTGGTCTTTAGAAAAATGTCTCTCAATGTCCTCTACCATGCTATGATTCTTCCAGAGTATAAATATATCATTAATGTATCTAGAATACAATAAGATATTATCTGTGAGTCTCTTCTGGAGCTGCCCTGCTACCTCCCTTACTACAATCTCTGCCAAGATTCTTGGAACACCTTGGACTTGTTTGTAAAAAAGGCCCTTAAATTCAAAAAATGAATTATGGCAGATTAGATGTGCAATATCTCTAAGCACTGCTGGGTCCTGGTCTTCTCCCTGCATGTGTTCCATAAGAAAACGGTAAAACAAAAGACACGTGACACTCAGGTTCAGGGAAGAGTAGAGGGACTCAAAATCTAGGACAGTCATTGTCTCATTCCCTGTAAGTACGATCTCATGTAAGCGTTTCAAAAAATCTTGGGAAGATTTAACTGTGTACATATAATCTTAGGCAAGCTGAAGAAATGAGCAGTGCGTGTTTCAAAAAATCTTGGGAAGATTTAACTGTGTACATATAATCTTAGGCAAGCTGAAGATATGAGCAGTGTATGGAAGTATGCAGTGCACAAGCACTGTTATTAAATCTCGATCATCTTTTAGACTTAATTTTTAATGTTCAGTCTAATAATCCTATTTTCCCTGTTTATCGTTGTTTTATTGTAACCTAGCATTTTTAACCAAAAAGTTAGTATTTTCAGCCAATTTTTAATTAATTTTTTAATGTTTTTTAAAAAATATTCTATATTCTATATTTTGAATTCCATGTAATTCTAAACGTTTTCTGTTTATTGTTCTGTTTAACTGAACAATAAACAGAAAACGTTTGCTGTTATTAAACTATGAATTATTCGTGTTTGATTGCTATTTGTGCTTTTTAAATGTTTGAACTTTTATTGATTGAAAATAAGCAGTTCCTTGGAGTATTTAAGTTTGTTATTTGTTTTCATATTTAAATTAGGAAATTTTATTGATTTAATAGTTTTTATTGTATCATTAATATTAATTAATTTTTTTGTAAAATTGCCTAAGTCAGAAATGTCTGTAATCAATTTCTTATAGATGAATATCAATTATGCTAACTTTCATAATTTTCTCACAACAGGTTAATATATTAAAACAAAAAGAAAAAGTTTATTTAATATAATATTTTCATTAAATCATTGTAGAGTAATTAAAGAACATACTAACCTTTGCATAACTTTACTTGCATATTCATCTGTGCAGATAGATGCATCACTACTCAAAGTATAAATCTTACATTTTACACTGGTGATATCTTTCAGATCCAATTCCGCTTAAAATGTATAAACATAGTTCTGTTACAAACAAAATATTTTGTTTTTAAAATTTGATAACAGCATGACATTACTCAATTTACAAACAGATGTTTTTTTTATATGGACAAAAAATTTAATAACTGATTAAATTAATGAATATGCATATTAACATTTACTGCATGAATTGTTATTACCTGAACTAAAACATTGCTAAACTAAACTTGTGAAAATTCAAGTAGTTCTTAATGAAAATGAACAAGTCTTCATAGTTTTCTAACACTTTATAGAAAATATCTCTTATACTGAAATAATAATGGTGAAATATAAATAATAATTAATGTTACGATAAATAACATTATTATTATTGTTACATAATAACTGTTTAATGAAAGATTTAATACTATCAGAATGTTTTTATCATGATTTTCTGCATTTAGTATGCGATATTATTTTAAGGATAAAAATTAAAAATATATCAAAAATAGAAAAATCAGATTCTGCAAATTACATAATAAATTATAACTCTGCATATATGTATCTGATCCTCAACTTACATGAATACAAGAGGGGGAAAACATTAAAAGTAAATTACATTTCTCTTTTGTCTACAATAATTATCATACTTGTATTCTTTCAAAATGAATTTAATTTATTTAATGACCATCATTAAGAAACCCATTTTTGACTACAAAATTATTTATGATTTGTTAATAATTAATTTCAAAAATACTCAACATATTTTAAAACTGCCTAAGTCAAAAGCCATTTTGCCAAAGAAATCAATGATATTACAAGGTGGAATCAGAAAATAAAATGAATTTGCCACTAGAGCTTACATAAACAGATTATAGTGAATCCTGACAGTAATCATAAGAATTACATGACTGGAATTATAGCTATAACTCAGTATTACCTTAGTTGTATAATGCTTTTGCTTATAGTTAGTTAACTGTAAATAAGAATGCCATACAACTAATGGTGCAATTTGAAAATGGACCATGTCCAACCCATTTTCAGATTGTATTATTAGTGAATAGTGAACTAACACCTGATTTTTATGATGAGAAGAAATGAAAGCATTGGAAATTTACAGATAAATGATAGCATAATATGGGGAAAACTGTATGGGGCAGAAAAATGTCTACATGTGGGTGGAGAGATTAAGAGTGGGAGAAAAAGTCTTGATAATGAAGAATGTCTAGGCTGGCCCTCAATATCATGAACAGATGACAATCATGCTGAAATGATTTATTGATCAAAGAAACTATTTGATTACTATAGATGAAATTGCATCTCACGTAAATGTGAGTTATGAATCAGCTAGTTCATGATGACCTTGGCTACTACAAAGTCTGTGTGAGATGGCTTACATGACAGCTTTTGGAAAAATACAAAAACAAAAAAAATTGGTCTAAGCTATTTCAAATGATTAAAATTTCCATTAAGAAGATCAAGGGATAAAATTTGGAAGTATTAAGTTCATTTAAAGCAAATTATCTTGAAGTTTGGTTTATAAAAGATGTTTTCATAGTCAACCAGTTCAATAACTGGTAGTAACCATCAATTAGTTCATGCCAAAGTCAAGTTGAATATCAAATGTGAAAGAAGACAGATAATAAAACACAGCTGTCCCATAATTAATGTGTCTACAGCATGTTATAGCATCTGTCATTAATGTGTCTACTGCTGTCTCATAATTAATCTTTTGTCCTTTGATTAATTATGACAGATACTAAAAGATTTATTATGGGACAGCTTTAGACCAAAAAGGAAAAATACAACTTAAAAGTATTGTATAGCAGATTCCAAGTGCTCACATAAGAGGAAAGTAACTTACAGAAAGCACATAATAGGAGAGTGACAATTATCAGAAACAGTGCAGAAACCACAGGAATTCAATCAAGAAAATATCTGAAAAAACACAAGAGCCAATTGAAAAGAGAAGGAAGATGAAGATCAAATCTGTTACTGACAAAATAGAATATAGAAAAATGTGCAAAGTAATATGATAAAAATCAGAGAACATTTATGGAGATTCAACGTAGAAAGGATTCAAATAACAATTAAGATTAGCAGGGAGAGACAATGACTAACAAACACCAATTAAATGCAATTAAAAAAGATAATGGAGAACTTATCACTAACTGAGACAGTACAGTAGAAAAAACAGCAACCTTCTACAAAAAAGAATTATACCCCTAGAAAAAGAAAATCTTTTCTATAAAGAAATCATATAAATCAAAAGATTATTTGAGGCAATCAAAATCAGCAAATATAGAAGATATCCTGGCAATCTACTAATAGTAGAAAAACCAATTATGATGATGAAATGCAGAAAAGCCCCAGAAGACATTAACATCAAACTCTTAAAGGAAAGAGGTGTATCAGTATAGAAGCAATTTGCCAGGATATTCTCCAATTGAATGTAAATAGATAGAAACTGGATAGCTGGAAAAATGCAGTCAGTGTAGATATACAGAGCTCTTACTTAATTGGAAGATTTGGAAATGCAATTATTATTATACAGATAGGCCTTTTTAGTGCGAGTTCGAATAATGCGATTTCGATTAGTACGACTTATAAAATTGATACCATATTTGATTAGTGCGACTTACAAAATTAGTGCGAGTTCGAATAATGCGATTTTGATTAGTGCGACTTATAAAATGCGAGTTCGAATAATGCGATATTCGATTAGTGCGACTTATAAAAATTTGCGAGTTCGAATAATGCGATTTCGATTAGTGCGACTTATAAAATTGACATCGTTTTTCAGAAAATTCTTATACAGGGAGGCCTCAATTAGTGCGATATTCAATTAGTGTACACGACGCTCTTCCGATCTTATGTACAGGTAGGCCTCGATTAGTGCGAATTCAATGCGATATTCGATTAGTGCAACTTATAAAAATGATACCGTTTTTCACTTAGAACAAGCAAATATTTGATTAATGCGAGTTGTAAGTATAGACCAGTCTTACTAACAAAGGTCTGTCTCCTTTTATGATGTCAATTAACAAATTAATGTTAATTTTTGATTAGTAAAACTGGATGAAGAGCAGTCCAAGAACAGTCACTTGACTTTAAAGGGGTGAAACACAAGAAAGATGGCTTTTTGGCATTAGCTATTTAACAATACTATTATTCAGCTTTGTTATCATATACATACAGTATAGTACAGAATTTTTTCTTTTAAAAAATATTAAATGGATTAAAGGAAGAACACTTTTGATGATGTATGAGACAATTTCTAGTAATTTATTAATTTAGATGATGAACAACGATGTAAAATATGAAAATAAATATTTCTTAAACAATTAGTATTGTAGTAATTCATTGTGAGGTTGGCTAATGGCCAGAATCTCACAAAGTAAGAACCAATTACCATATTTTACATATAGTTAATACTTCGAATAGTGCAAGAAATTCGTAGAACTCATTATTCGCACTAATCGAGGCCTACCTGTATTTTATTCAATAGATGGTTGCAATGTTAAATATGAATCATATTCACAGTGATATAAAGACACAAGCAAGTATAAATATTATCAGCCATCTTATGAACAAACTAATAGAGGGAGAAAATCTAATACAGATAGACATTCAAAAATCCGGCAACCTCGGGACCTTAAAAGTGGAAGATTTTTGAATATGCCTGATAATTGAAGGTTTAAATATGTTGTATATATTTAATAGAAAATTACCACATTTACAGTCTTTTATAGGAAAAAAGATAAATATTAAAAAAAAGAAGGAATGAGCAGAGCTACGTGTTAACATGGCAAGCAACACCAAACAACTAAGAATGGTGTACATCAAAACATCAACGGCACCTCCAGAAAACAGTGGCGCAACAGTGCGGGGAAATCTGAAAATACGCTCCTGAAATTCATGCCGGAATACTGAAGATTCCGGATTCTTGAATGTCAACCTGTAGTGCTAATTATTCAGTATTTCTAAATTACAGATAGTCTTTGATGCTGTCATATGTCGGAACAATTGGATGTTAAAAATTCCCAAAATTTATGGATTTTTCACTTCTAATGCTTACTAGGACACTATACATTATCTTAATAAACAAAAGAACACAAAAATACAAGAATCAGACACAAAAAAATACACTTTCCACATTTCCTATCATTAGGTCTAGGACTCTAACCAATGAACTGTATTGACCAATGACAGAATTAACAGATTTCATCACAAATCATGATTGTGATGAAATGTGTCTTAAGTGTGAACAAGGTCTAGGTCTATTTGTATATATATTCTATATTGTATAAATAACACTAATTCAGATAAATCATATATAGATAATATTGTAGTGAATATGAAGAATATAAAAAATATAAGTCTATTAATTTTAAATACTCACATTGCATATAAAATATTTAAAACAATAGATTTTGTTTGTTATATCAGAATCTCATTTTTACAGAGCGGTCTTTAACAAATAAAATATTTGGATTAAATTTTTATTTGATTTTCAACAAAGCTTTGAAATTCCTATCAAGAACAGTGGATGAAAGCAACATTTATTATATAAAAGGGATGTCAATGTTATCCTATGAAGTTTAAGTCTAACACATACAGCACTATTATACTTGAGGAACATAATGTTATCATATAAAGCAATGGTGGTCAAATTGTGGCTCAGGGGCCATGTACGGCTCTTTGATGACTTCAATGTAACTCCATACCATGAAAGTCAATAGTTAATATAGAGCAAATATTTTTTAAAAAATATATATATATTTGTAATTTGTTCATTTATTGTAAATAGTAGTATTCATAAAGCTGCAATGCTTAATCGCAAATCGGACTATCCACTCAATTCTCAACCCAGAATTGGTAGTCAGGTGGCGCTCAACTTTCACTTTCAATTCACTATTTTGGTTTTGATTTGGCAGTTTTTGATTGATTAAAAATTGATAAAAGTTGATTTTTATTTTGGTTTCGATTTGGTGAGTGGTTTTAATGAGGTATGAGACACAATTCCTGGTAAGTTATTAATTTAGATGATGAACAATGATGTATGAGACGCAATTCCTGGTAAGTTATTAATTTAGATGATGAACAACAACAAAATATGAAAATAAATATTTTTTAAACAGTTAGTATTGTGGTTATTCATTGTTAAACAGTGTGTATTGTGGTATTCATTGTGAGGTTGGCTAATGGCCAGAATCTCACAAAGCAAGAACTAATTATCATAATTTACATATAATTAATACTTCGAATAGTGCGAGAAATTCATGGGACCCATTATTCACACTAATCAAGGTCTACCTGTACAGAATGGGTCAAGATAAACTGACCTCGACATGGGAGCCAGCCATTGGTTGGGTTCGGTTTATCTTGGCCCACTGTATAAAGGAGATAAGGTGGATCTGAGAAAATATATGCCTATCAGTGTACTGTCAACAATATACAAGTATTCATAAACATCCTCACAAGAAGATTGGAATAAGTACTGGATTCAAACTAACCAAGAGAACAAGATGGATTTCAGAAAGAGTATTCGCACACTGGATCATTATCAATTAACTGAAAGAAAAATGCAAAGATTATCATACTTTATATGGAATTCATATTACAAGAAAGTACTTGACTTGGTATCTACAGGGGCAATACTAATAGTATTAAGTAACCAGGGAATAGATCATCAGTACATAAAACTACTGCATATCATCTACAAGGAAGCAACAGCCATAATATGATTACACAAAGATATCAAAACTGTCCACAGCTTGCCTAAAACTGCTTTGATGAATAAATGAATGAGAATCCATTGATGTTTATTCCTTTGTGGAGTATCTCAACCAACTGAGACTTGTAGATGATATAATGCTGTTCACTCAAAAACTGAATGAACTATAAGAATTGTTAAGTGACTTCAAGATAGAAAGTGAGAAACAGGGCTACAAATGAATTATGAGAAGACAAAGGTAATTTTCAACATAGAAATAATCAGCGACACTAGATGATAGGACAATTGAAACTATGGAAGAATACAAGTACTTAGGACAAGTAATCACAACACAAGAAGAGAAATGAGAGAAATTCAATTTAGGATGCAATTGGGATGGTGTGCATGTGGCTGATTCAGGAACTTCCTAAAGGATAACAGGATGCGGATATGCCTCAAAAGAAATTCTTCAATATGTGCATATTACTAGTAATGCACATGGCTGTGAAACATAAACACTTACAAACAAAACTGAACAGAAACTAACAACAATTCAAAGAAATATGGAGATATTTGTATTTTTCTTGATTTGCTGAGCAGGAATATGGAAAACAGTACAAACTCGTGAAAATTTGAATTATTTTGTATCAAATAACCAGAAAATTAGCATAAACGAAAACTATGCTGTTATATCATATATTATGCTTGTAATGGCACAAGTTAAGAACTTTCATAAATAAAAAAATAGTGCTTAATCGTCACTTATATATAGCAAAAACATGTAGCATATAGTATCTAATAATATGAAAAATGTAAAAGGTCAATTAATAAAACCAAACAAAATAACAATAACAGAATTAATTCTATTAAAAATATAAATATAAAAAATAGTGAAAAAGCCCATAATTCATGTCAAAGAAAATTTTAAAGCTAGAACATCACTGCCTCATATAGGTTATAATTCAGTGGTTCTCAACCAGTGTGCCGCCAAACGTTTGATACTATCATATTGTTTAAAATCATCGAAGAGTTTTTGAAATTTCGTGAAATTTGAAAATAAATTTTCACGTTCGTAAGTATGAATGTTTGTAGCTAGAGGAGCCCGTGTATTCCATTCTAAGAGATGTATTTCTATAGGGAAGGATCATGGACTAGTTAAATAAGATGTTTCACACTTATCTTTCCCAATCATCTTAATTTTACAATTAGAAATAATTTACCTCCACCGGATGGCCGCGTGATAAAGCTGTGGCTTATCACCCTGAAGTATCGGAATTTAAATCCGGGTCCCACACATCCAGTTTTTCAAGAGGGATCAGGCCCGTTGAACCCCAATCTTCTAGTTGAGTTAATCATGGGTGATGGCCTGCCTGTGATGGGTTCTACAAGTGGCCGCTGCCAGATAAAGTATATCCCTTGTAGGGCGGCTTAACTACCCTTATCTAACGTAACCTAACCTAGAAATAATGTCGGCCAGATTGGCCGCGTGGAAACGCTTCGGCTTTCCATTCTGGAGGACCCGGGTTTGAGTCTCGGGTCCCATCACTTGAAAATATTGATCATGGGATGCGAGCCCGGCCGTCGATCCCTGTCCATCCGTCTTTCCGTTGAACCCCAACCTTCCGGTTGAGTTCATCATGGATAATGGCCTGCCTGTGATGGGTTCTGCAAGTGGCCGCTTTCAGATAAAGTATATCTCTTGTGCGATAAAGCGGCTTAACTACCCTAATCTAACTTAACCTAACCTAGAAATAATGGTCGGCCGGATTGGCCGCGTGGAAACGCTTCGGCTTTCCACTCTGGAGGACCCGGAATCGAGTCTCGGGGACAACCACTTGAAAATATTGATCATGGGGTCCGGGCCCGGCCGTCGATCCCCGTACCCAGGTGGTCAGTTGAGGTGGTCACTTCAGCTGACCACCTCCGCAGGGTGGGCAGCCTGTGGAAGGGCTTGTTTCGCCCCGCCACATAGTATTCTATCAGAAAGGAGTGTGACGTCATCTGTTGACAAAAATAGCACTTTTTATATTCAGCATTCTTGCAGAAAAAGATGATGATGAAAATTGCTGTAATAATAGGAAAGGCAAAATACTTCTTGATAATCAACAACAGAAAATGAATAAAAGCAAAGAATTGATTGACAGACAATATAACATCAAAGGGTAATGATTAAACATGAATAAAAATTAAAAATAGCATTTAATTAATTTCAGTTTAAATCAATAATTTTAAAATAATTTTTTTCTTTAAAACAAATGAAGTAAATGAAAATAGGAATAGAAATAAAATAAGAAAAAAAAGGAAAATCAAAATGTGTCATTCAGGTACTTCATTTATAAAAATATAAATTTTCTTGACTGCTATGCATTTTGTACATATAGAAGTTCG
>AYEL01091615.1:0-11348 GCA_000484575.1 Olivierus martensii | reverse complement strand
GCTAGTGAATTAAATAATTAAGCCTAATATGCAAAAAATTTAAATCATCATATCTTACACTAAAGTCACATTAAATCAAAGCACAACGAGCAGTGAACTAGAAAGTAACGTTTATTATATGGTGATAAAAAAGCTTTCGGTATACTACGATACCATCCTCAGTTAGGCATACATTAGAACAGTTTAAAAAAAATTTTTTTAAACTGTTCTAATGTATGCCTAACTGAGGATGGTATCGTAGTATACCGAAAGCTTTTTTATCACCATATAATAAACGTTACTTTCTAGTTCACTGCTCGTTGTGCTTTGATTTAATGTGACTTTAGTGTAAGATATGATGATTTAAATTTTTTGCATATTAGGCTTAATTATTTAATTCACTAGCTTGTTTATATAATTTTTAACTCTGGAACACAACAGGTTAAAACTTATTAACCATTAATTAGACATATTGATTCATAAAGTGCAACTTTCAAAAATTTGCTGTGAAATTAAAATATAATTATTCTATATACATGCTTTATGGCATAAAGAATTTCTTTGGGTGATCCTCATGTATATTTGTAAATTGGTACAATGAGTATAATCTTATGATAAGTGAATATTTTGTAATTTTTATGACATTTAATTTATAAATTTTATAATAAACTGATTTAACAATTCATAATTTCATTGATTATTTCTTTACATGATTATTACAATGTTTTATTTATTTTTTACAATTAACCTACTAGACTGATATAGTTAGTACAGATATAGTATGAATAACAAGTAAGGATGAGGAAAATCACAAAAATACAAGTAGTACTTATCTTATTATGCCCTGGATTTATGATCATTTTTACTTACAATGGTGATGTAATCAGTAAATTCTATGATTAGTCAATGAAATTCATATGAATTTAAGTCCATGAAAAAATGATCTGATATATGGAAAGCATCCTTGTGGTATCTGGTTGTATTTTTATATTTGTTAAGTTTATTACGATAAACTGGAGTGTAATAATGCATATTGGTAATGGGTAATCGATTAATTTTGGGCATTTGTGACTTCTGACTGTTTTGATTTACAACTTTGGGATATAAATTGAACTCTGTCATAAGTGAAGGATTATTTGTATATTAAATATTTGCTGTAAATTTATAATTTTAGAATTTTATGCATATGTTGGAATTTCTTACTATGCATGCAGGCATTTCACAATCTTAAAGATATTTTAGAAATAGCTTTTATTTTATTATAGATTTAAATAGATTAACTGATGAATTAAGAAATTTAATAATTTTAATAATCATATTTTATAGTAAGTTTTCACTTTTCTAATATATTACATGTTTTACCTGTTTCAGATTAATTTTAATTCCACCATATAATGCACCAATAACCTTCTGGGATGTATTATGGATTGTAACAGTAACTGATTTTGTTCTTAAACTTCTAATAATTTTATTAAAAGCAATAGTTGTTGCACTTCCTGCAAAGTTATTGACTTTTCAGAAAAAAGTAAGAATTATAGAACTATATTAATAAATTGAAGATTTATGTTTATAACCTGCAATTTATATACAGCATAAAATTTTTATTATTTATATAATGTATTATAATGACTAGTGTACACTTCTTACTATAGTTAATAAAAACACAACTCAAAAGCCAAATAGTAGGAAAAATCGTTTAATCAAAAACGTTTTCGGCTATCCACGTAGCCTGCCTCAGTTATAATACACAGATCAGAGAAGTTTCTCTCCCTCATCATACCAAGTCAGGAACCAATCAGTGTCCGGTTCCTAACATCAACAAACTCCAGTTGGACAGTCACCATTCAAATACATTAATAAGAAAACCCGACAAAATGTTTACAACTAACATTACAATACAACATCTTTACAACATATAAAACATTTTTACATATAAACCAAATATAATACATATAAAACATTTTAAAATAACGTTAAAACAATTCAATAATCATTAATCTTCAATATATAGGTATATATATGACGAACATGAAAATAAACTAAAAAATAAAAAATAAAAATAGTAACTGTAAAACCCGCCATAGGAAACCTAGAACATAATAAAGAGGTACCCAAAACAAATCCGCGGTAAACTGCCATAAGGTCCACCCCCAAACCGCTTGTAAGACCTTTGACTAAAACAAACCACAAAGGTCACTTTCGCTACAAATCTGTCCTACAGAATCGTATTCCTAGTTGGATACAGCCATCAACATCCTCTCCTTCTACGATGAACAGATGGTTGAAATCTACCCCTTACCCACACATACGACCTTTAACTAAAACAAACACCATAGGTCACTGTCACTATAAAACTGTCCTTACAGAAGCATACTCTAAGCCGGGTATAACAATCAACATTCTTTCCATCTATACCGCACCGCGTCACAAAGTAATAAAATCACAATAATTATACACATATAACAACAAGTTTCACAAATTAAATACAAATTAATATTAATACATTAAAGTCTAGAAATAATAATAACATCAAAATCTACAAAATTCTATAAACTAGGAAAATCATAAATTGAAATCAGCCAAATATCCCTACGAATCTACATCGCGTCATAGGACAAATTTACAGACACTACAAAAATATCATACATTACCGTAAAATAACCATAACCGGAACTTCCGTAATCACAAACAATGAGTCTAATACTAAGTTGCAGACTACAAGGTTCTTAATAACATCAAAGATTACATACAAATTAATACAATAAAATCCGAATATACTAATAAAAACAAAAACTATAAAATTAAATTAACTAGAAAATCTTAAAATTGAAACCAACGTAATATTATCCCTACGACTCTAAACAGTGTCGTAGGACATAATTTACAAACATAAAAATAATACATTACCGTATAATAATAATAGCTAGAACTGCCGTAGGCTTAGATCGCGAGTCTAATACCAATTTGCAGATTAAGAAGTTCTTAAAAACACAAATAAAAAGAAAGTACATCCAAAAATATAATACAATATGTTACTCGTAAACAATATTAGGCACAGGTGCCCGACTAAAATTTTCAAAACTGTACAAAAATAATACAGTATATTACATAAAAACAATACCAAACCCAGAATTCCGTTAGGCACGGGGCCACACCTATTTAAATTACTCAGCAAGCCAGGCCCAGGCTGGGGGGAGCACAAGCGAATCTTTGTAATTTATAACATGCCTGGTTTTGCCTAGGGAGTGAATAGCAAGGGTCTCCAATATTTTGCCCTCTCGGATCCCTCTTGCACTTTTCAAAATTTTTATTTGATCCCACAAAATAGTGAGGTCATGTTCAACAGCCCTCTGCGCTAAGGCCGTGCCCATTTCCCCTTTACGGATTGCATTACGATGTTCATTAATGCGTTTTTTGATAGGCCGGCCAGTAAAACCGACATACCACTCTTCCCTTCCCAGACTGTTATTAAAGCACGGGACTTCATACACACCGGACATATTACTGGCTTTGTCTTTATCGTTCCGTACCAGGTCGAAAACCGTGCTGTTCCTTTTTAGCGCTATCGGAAATCCCGTATGTTTTTCTAACAGCGGCCTAAGCTTCCGGGTAATGGGGTTGAGATCAATCCCACAATAATTAGATTTAGGTTTACGAGGCCGCCTATCAGACAACGACCATTTGACCTTCTTATAGACCCCTAAAAGGTAGTAAAGCCTGTACCCACTTAATAAACCTTGCTGGAGAATCGTCCCTACCTCTACGTACCTACTCTCTTGGTGAGAGCAATGGCTGAAGGCTCTCCTAAATAGGGACCGGAACGCCGCCGCTTTATACTCCCACGGGTCTGGGGAACAAGCAGGGATAAAGATCGGAGAGTAGGTCGGTTTGCGGTAAATAATGTATTATGTTATTTTTTATTGGTTTTTACTGTATTTATACTCGCTATAAAAAATACAATACTGTAATGAATGCAGAGTTAGGTTATGATCTGAACTTAGGGTGATCAGTATTAATTGTTTGCATTTCTGTTACATTTGTTCCAGTGAAACTTTCTTCACCTGTTTTGATTTTACTTTTCTCTCTCTTTAATTCACTATTTGATTAATGCTCAAGTGGAGACTCAAAATAAGAAAAATTTTTTCTAAATATCTGCAATTGCAATTAGCTATATTTGGTTTAATAAAAATCAAATAGGAAAGTTATGTAAATTTTTAAATTTCATTTTCTAAATCTTGAGAGGAAAATTATTTAAAAAAATATTTTGTGACCAAATATAATTATGCAAATTATTTATAAAATTTGGTATTCTAATTGCAATATGGTAAATGTTATGCATGGAATAATTTGCTTACTGCTACAATAAAAAGGGAATACTATAAGATTAATTGTTAATTATAAAATACTAAATGGATAGCATATTACAAAATTTGATTTTTAATTTAATTTGATTTTAATTATGATAGGCAAGAATCTAATCTATATAATAATTAGTGTCACATACATATTTAGACTGAAATATCTGAGCTGCACTTAAAATTTGTGATGATTAAATATTTTTTAAAAATAACTATTCTAAAAAAATATTAAAAAATTCAAATATCAGCAAAACTTTGTAACTTATTTGATAGATGGCATGATGTATCCAGCTGAAATGTTTGTGTTCTGATTGATTAAATTAGGTTAGGTCATTATCTTATCTCTCAAACAATAAATATGTATAATTTAATAGTTAAGGAGGATATATAAACTTAAAATAATAAAAAAATCAATAAACTGTATAAACATCTTCCATTTTAATATATCTGTTTTTTTTTAAATATACAATATTTGTGATGTCTTATGTGAGAAAATAAAACTGAATATTCTCTTTCTAACCTGTACAGCCATTTGCCAATGGATTATTTCATCAAATGACTAAGAAAATTAGAGAGTGAAAAAACAATTGACCATCAGTCAGTCTGATTACAGATTTCTCCTTATTCATTTGCCTTGATTGACAACTCATGCCTGTTAATATAATACCAAAATACATTCATCCTTAAATTTTTCTAAAAGATATCTCACTTGGTCAAGATATCAATCTATAGTCATGTATCAAAATTAAAATTCTATTGGTGAAAACATTCATAATGGACCACTATATGCCAATGATCATTTCTCCAAATGACAAACTGAAATAGATATGAGGATTGATCATTGATTATAAAGAATAGTAATAAAATGACAAAAGAAGAGTAATAGATACGAAAAATACAAAAATAAGTTGTATGCATGATGATTTCAAGCCCGATAATATATTTTTAACTTTATGAAGTTTAATAAAAGTAGTACCAAATGAAAGAAGTCAATCTATAGATCAGCATTCACAAAATGACCAGGAATCAAATTGATGGCATATTCAAGATATACAGTTTTATAGTTTGCTATTATAATGAATATTTACTAAAGTTAAACATTCACTCTGCTAACATATGATTAAACGTACAGTCATTGGTTCCATTATTATATATAAAATTTGCAATACTGGTGACTGCAGCACTGCAACTGCCAGTTTCACAGTGCTTTGCTGCATGTATAAATAAACAATTAAATTATTAATCATATTTGCAAAGGAAACTTTTGATAAATTTCTTCATTCTTAGCTGCTACAATGAATTCTTCATCTAATTTTATATTTTTATTTAAGCCACTTATTAAGTTTTAAATAATGATAAAGCTGTTCTGGCACATAGCTATTTTTTTATTTTATACATACTAAAAAATTTTGGAAAAAAACAGGTTGAAATGGCTTAACAAATAATAATACAATTACAAAATAAATGCTAGAAGATAAAATAATACCCATTTCTTCAAATATTGTTTATTATGCTATAACCGGAAATGATGTGTGCACACCTTACAAATTCTGATCCAGTATTGCAATATATAGTGATTATTAAACGTTCAACCTTTTTCTTTAAGAAAAAGGACAAATTACTTTGTTATCATTAATTGTTAAAACAGAGAAAATTTTTGATTCTATTTATCATCATAATTTGCATATTATACATAGGATTTTAAAAAATATGTAAAAAAATAAATATATTTTCTCAGATGGAAAGTGCTATTTAATAAAAACAAGTAAACATGTCAGAGAATATAAAAAAAATTAGAATATGAAGTAAAATTTTATATAATGTGCAATTTAGAATCTTCAAAGCTAAAGAATTATATTTCACACTCCCGCTGTTAGATTTTATTGTCCTTGTTAGCATCCCTTCCCCACTTGTGCACCACCTTCAAATGAACCTTGACTACCTCGGGGTAATAATATCACCTGGTTTATTTACAAATAAAATTAAAGATGTGTTTGTTTTGACTTTTGAAAAAATTCACAACTGAATGAAATATGACTCAAAATTATTTGCATAATTTTGATAAGGAGATATCACATTACTTAAAAATTCATGAAAATCAATAAATTATAGTAAAAAAAAAATGATTTTTTTTGTATTAAAAAATAGACATTTTGCCAAAAAATAAGAATTCATACATTTGGAAGATTTATTTTAATAAAAAAACTGAAAATTTTGCATAATTAACAGTTAATTATTCTGCATGCTAATTTCATTTTCCCCACTTATGATTGAGTTTCATGTTACCACTGCCAGGTTAATAATTAAGGATGAGGATGTAAAATTTTATTTTGTGGTATCATTTTACTGGATTTATAAATTATTGAATCACTTACATATCCTTTTAAAAGCAATTCTTTTTAATAACAATTGAAATAAATCAAATCTTATTAGGATGAAGATTTTGTTCCATATGTACAGCTTTATTTTTGTAATTTTTCTGTAGATCTACTTGTTAATAATGACTGAAATAAATTTCTTGTTTCATTAATTAAAATAATTGAATCAGATTTCATTTTACATTAGTTTATTGAATTTTTTCCTATTTTATTAAATAAATTTCTTGTTTCATTAATTAAAATAATTGAATCAGATTTCATTTTACATTAGTTAATAAAATAGGAAAAAATTCAATAAATTTAACTTCTCGTGCTATATTTTTAGGATTTAAATTATTTAATTCAATTATCATAGTATTGTATAATCCAGTTATCTATATTAACCTAAAAATCAAATTTTCATTATAATGCTAAATATGAAATTGATAGATGCTGCAAAATTCTTAATGATTCAAAATGCTAAAAATCATCATCTCTAATTATAAATTATAAATCATATTTTATATAAAATATCAAGATTGAATAAAAAAATATATGTTTACATTTTCATCTCAAAGATTTGCATTTTTTTAATGACTAACAAATGAACAAAATGAGGAAACATAATGATAATCCAGCATAAGACATTAGTTTATAATAATGAAAAGTTCAGCTTGCTTGGATTATATTATATATATTACAGTAGGTTCTTGTTTAATGTCTGGATTAGATTCCTTAAAATTACAATTTTAATTGAAATCAAAAATATAATACTAGGTCTATGTTCTTAGATTAATTTTTTTGATATTAGAAAAAAAATTATTAGATAATTTTTGTTAAATCATTAGTATATCATTCAATAATGGAATGGAATGAATAAAAAACATGATTTAACTGTATTTTAATTGAAAAATGTTACATAGCAGTTATATGTTATGATTTATGGGAAGAAAACTATTTTCTAATAAAAACCTTAAAATTCATAGATGCTATGTCTGAGATTATTTTTTTCTTAACATCAGTTTGCAGTCATTCACTAATAGTAATCCCATTCCAGGTCCTATCACATGTTATCTATACCTTTGGAAATCAGTTAATTTCAGAGAAAGGGGACAGACAAGTCATTTCAGATTTCTCATATTGAATTTTACAAGTGATGGATTCTATTTTGATTCTGGATCTGCTGGTTGGAAAGTTGAAATGTTTCTGTACAATGAATCCAACCAATTATTTTATCGTAATATAGTTTAATATGTTGTTCATAGATGATAAGTTAGTGCCTGAGTTAGTGCTCATATAAAATTGGTTACCTGTTTTTCTATAACTAGTATTTTAAGTTTCCAACTTGCTTTTTTTCTCTTTGCAGAAAAACTTAAAAAGCTAGGTGTTTATTGTATTATACTGCCTTAAAACTAATTTATTAATCAATTTCAATTTTTTGATTGTGATAAAAAACATTAAGTGAGATTAAATTAGAATGTACTATACATTGTATGTTGATTCTTGGATATTATGTTACTGGAACAATATCATTGTATGTGTTTGCTCTTTTTTCAATCATAGTTTGATGACATGTAATGCCAATATATCAATATCAGATGCAGTAATCAAAATTAATCTCTCTTTAAAAATGGGTTTAAATTCATCAATTGCATATTTCTATAAAATTTAGTCAGACAACAAGTATATATAAATTAACGTATAAAATTTGAAAAAAAAATTATACTTTTTTCTATAAATTCCAGTATCAGAAAAATTTCTTATTTGAAGACATTTACTTCAAAAATTAATCAGAATTTGATGAATGATGGTTTATTTTGTTCAGAATTAGAATGCAGTAAAATAAGATATATAGACACATTTAGCTGACAAGAAAACCAACATTTTTTATATTTTTTTAAAGTTTTATATAATTTATAAAATTTCTAAAATGACCAAGAACAGTAGTAAACATAATAACCAAGTACAATAGAAAATTATTAGACATTAATATGGTAATAAAGATATCTTACTAAAATTCTACTTTTATCAGAAAATAATTAATATTAAATTTTCTCACTTTAAATATTTTCTTTAGGTAATTAAAATATAAAATTTCAGTTTTAAAATTTATAGTATTAAATTTTATTTGACATTTTTTTTAGGGTAGACATTATCTTTTATTAGAAACCACATCACAGTTTTATCGTACAATAGCACCTATGCAGCATTGGCTATATTTCTTCTCCGAATCATACATTGGTTCCACTAAAGTGTTTGGAGTGATATTATCTGCAATATATTTGGTATTGAAGGTATGAACAATGCCTCTTTGATACTTAATTATTTAAATAATTAAAATAATTGTGTGTAACTTTTTAGTATAAAGATATAATTAGAAAATTTAGAGCTTGGAAGAAATCATTTTATGGAATACTTCAAAATGTGGTAAGAGTACTTATTAATTTAATAGTTTTGGAATGTATTTTAATAAAAATTTTATATTTAATGATTTATTAAAAAGACATATGGTGTAGTTCCATCAATTGATCAATTAAAAGCAGCTGGAGAATCTTGTCCTATTTGTCAGGATGTTTATAGAACACCAACAATGTTGCAGTGTAGGGTAAGCTTCATAAACTTTTAAGATTTATTAATTTTTCTTATAAAATGCCTTTATCCTTAATAGAAATATATTGGTTTTCAATATTCTGAATCAAGCAATTATAAAGTTAAGCTTAATGAAAAATAATCAAAAATTAAAATTTTTTTTCAAAATTCTAAAAAATTTAGAAATATTTATTTAAATAAAACTTTCATTTAATGTGAAGCAATTATGTTACATATAATTTATATTTTAATACTGAAGATCAGTTAAGAATATTTCAGCTCAACTGGTGTTTTATTACATTTTATGGCATCTTTATTATTTCACAAAGACCAATCTGGCATAAAGTTAGAAAAAAAACTTTAGAAATGTAAATAAAATGATTAAAATATAAAAATTTAATTGTTTTCTAATAAAATAGATGGATAAATGGTCATTTTTTTTTTTTTTTTTTATGAAAAATTGAGAGGATTTGTATCATATAACAAAACAAATAATTCTTATACTATATTTAATAAATTTATAATTGATTATTAAAACAGCAATAATTGGTATTTTTATGCAATATGATAACAGCAAAATATGAAGAATTCCATAATACTTTAAAAATTGTAAAGAATTTATTATAAATATAAATTTATTCATGATTTGCATATTTTTTTAAATATTATCAATATAAAAAGTATTTATTTAAAGCTGTTCATATTGTGCTGAAGATAATCTATTGAAAACATTTAATAGTCAACATTTATTATTGGCTGAAGATTGAAGATAAAATTTCAAAATTACACCATTAGATATACATTATTTTATAAATAATTATTGTTTTCAGTTTGTCTATTTATTTTTATCAGTACTAAGTAGAAATAAGTACTTAATTTATTTCTGTAATAATATATTATTATTTTATTTAAAAAATAATTCTGAAATTTTATTCAAAGAAAAAAAATATTCATTTTCTAGCATATTTTCTGTGAAGAATGTGTTTCTATATGGTTTGACAGAGAACGGACTTGCCCAATGTGTCGGGCTGAAATTGCAGATGATCCATCTTGGAGGGATGGATCAACCACATTTCTAATACAGATATTTTAAGTAGCTTCAAAATTAGAAGTTTTGCTCATTTTTGTAATAATTCAACAAAAAAAAAAAAATCAAGATTTGAATCCCAATTTTTATATAGTTTTATTTTTTAAAATTGAAAATTTTTGTTTTAAATGATATAAGTATGCATGTGATTTTTCTGTATATATATGTGTGTGTGTGTGTGTGTATATATATATACATATATATATATATACACACACACACATACATACACACATATAAAGATGTTATTAGAATAAATACATTTATCATATACATTCCACAATAATATTAAAGATTCTTTTAAGTGGAATAACAGTCACAAAAGACTCAATGTAAATTTTATTCTAAAAAATTACTTTTTTCTCTCTGTTGGGTTGTTTTAGTTCAGTGGGGTTAAAACAACATTTCTTCTGAGAAGAAATAATCTATTTACATTATATCTGTTTTTGTTTGATTGTTAAATGTGAATAAATGCATATTTATTAATGTAATTCTAAATATTTCTAACATGTAAATTCATTGTTAAAATTGTTTTTAAATAAAAGGATTGAAACTGAAATTGAGTTTATTTTTAATACAATCCTGACTATAACATTTACAAGAAATTCATGAAATACTGACTTTTAATTCCAGTCCAAGAAAATCGGTTTATATACTATCCTCATGTATAGCACAGAAAACAAACTTTTTCAGATATTTTAAAATGAATTAGTAAAGTTTTAATTGTAAATCTTTTGAAAATTCATTAATAATAAGTATGGATCTAATTAAACAAAACTATATTTTTTCTTTTACATATTATTGTGTTGATCAAATAGCCAGAGGCAATAATAAAGTAAAAACTTTATTGATAATGTAAAAAACAAAAGTAGCACAAAATGAAGGTAAAATATATGAAATACTCTCTTTGGATTAAAGGATGTGGTTTACTTGGAGAATTAGAAAAAACACAAACAAACACACACAAAAAAAAAAAAA
>AYEL01091613.1:0-32666 GCA_000484575.1 Olivierus martensii | reverse complement strand
TATTTTATTATATATATATATATATATATATAAGTACCAAAGTAATTTCTAATTTTCTGTTATTTTTTTTACTTAATAAGTAGAATTCAATTTTTCAGGCAATAGTTGGGGTCGTTTGGTGTAATAAATGACAAAAGGGGGGAAGGAGAGGCTTAGAGTTTGAAATAGTATGTATATGTTTCATTAAGTGATTACAAAATTATTTGTAAACAATGGAATAATTTACTTAATAGAAGTTAGAATGGTAATAAATGAATTTAAACAAAACATGATTTTAACGGTAGAACATTGAACTATCTCTAATTACTAATTTGCACAAAATTGACAACAACACTAGTAGGAAAAGGGCAGGTAGATATGATTTAGAAGCCTTCTTTCGGAAAGTAGATTAAAACAGTAAATCTAAAATTTAATTGTGGATTTAAACTAAGAATTTACTATTAAAAATGCAGTCCAAAATATAAAGCAAAAATAATTCTTACAAAATTCAAGAAATTTTTATAGCCAATTATCTTTTCAAGTTTTAAGATTGAAATTTTAAAAGCATAGATGAAAGCATGCAGTAAAACTCATTGGAATATTTTATGCACGTGACCTCAATTTCTTGCATTGAGTTTATTTAAAATATGCAGATTTACATAATAAAATGAACAATTGCTAGCTATTATTAAAGAGTTGTGGGTCAATTATAAATAATTTCAATTTTAAAAAAAAAATAGAAACTTAAACTTTTTTCTTTTTCAATAATAAATCTTTTGATATCAATGAATATTAAAATCATTTATCAACAATTATTTGAAATTATAAAATTTAAATTGCATAAGTATAAAACTGGACTTTTTAAATCAACAGTACATTGAGATTAGATATGAAGCCAGATAGATAAAAAGATGTTTAAACAAACATCTTGAGTTTTGTATAGAAATTTTGATAAAATGAAAAAATTTTTTGCAAAATTCTTTATTTTCATTCAAAAAAGTTTATTGGATTATTAGAAACATTAGTAAAATACAAAATTTATAAGATTCATAATTTTGTTAGAATACAGCTTATAAAAAAAACTTTCAAAAATACAAATGGAATGCTTTAGTAAAAAAATATGCATTTCTATTGGTAAATGTTTTGTAAATGGCAATGAAATTTTAGGCTTCTTTTTAGTATGTATGAGTAGGAACAAAATTTGATTTTGAAGCAGATACACTTTGAATAGAACCAGCTTTATATTCTCCTCTTCTTGCCAATCCATTAGCCTAAATATAAAATTTATTTAACAAATATAAATTAGAATATATAAAAAATTGCTATTATGTAAATAATACATTTATTTATAACCAAAAAACCAAAGATTATACATTTCAATATATAAAATTTATTTAACAAATATAAATTAGAATATATAAAAAATTGCTATTATGTAAATACATTTATTTATAACCAAAAAACCAAAGATTATACATTTCAACATTTACCTTAGCTCTCTTCAAAAATTCCTCTTGTGCAACTTTAATATTTTCTGGCTTACCCAACCAAGCTTTAAGGGCACTGGCTTGAAGGGCACGGCCAAAACTAAAAGAAAGAGCCCATGGTTTCTTTCCAGGATGATTATTAATAGCATTCAAATTTATTGTAGCTTCCTCTTCAGACTGACCACCAGATAAAAATGTGATTCCTAATATTTCAAAAATGATTCAGGTTCATGAAATATTAACTAAAATAACCTTTAAAGTAATTACCTGGCATAGCAGGAGGAACAGTTCGTTGAAGGGCAGTAACTGTTGCAGCTGCAATATCTTGGGGAGAATATTTTCTGCTTGAACTTTGACCAGCAGTAACCATGTTTGGCTTAAGTAAAGTTCCTTCCAAGTACACATGATGGTCATTTAGTGCTTTGTAAACAGCAGAAAGAACTTTCTCTGTAACTTTCTGGGCTTGCTCTAAGTCATGATCTCCATCCGGAAGGACTTCTGGTTCAACAATTGGAACCAAACCATTCTAATACATATCAAAAAGTATTTTAGTATCAAAAGATGAAAATATTGATATAATTCAACTAAAACTTACCTGTTGACAAATAGAAGCATATCTTGCTAAAACATTGGCATTTTCTAAAATGGCTAATTGTGATGGAGTATGAGATGATATTTTAAGTACACATCGCCACTTAGCAAATTGACATCCTAACGATTTATATTCTTGGCATCGTTTTGCAAGATCATCTAGTCCTAGAAAATAAAAACAATGGATTTGTAAAAATCAGTTTACTTTTTTCAGTCAATTTTTCTTATTTAAAAAGATATTTTTTAATATTTTATTATTATTATTTGTGATATAGCAATGTGTGCATGAAGTAACTCTGGGGCAAAGCGCCATGTTGGACTCGACATCTAGTCCTAGAAAATAAAAACAATGGATTTGTAAAAATCAGTTTACTTTTTTCAGTTAATTTTTCTTATTTAAAAAAGATATTTTTTATAATATTTTATTATTATTATTCGTGACATAGTAATGTGTGCATGAAGTAACTCTGGGGCAAAACGCCATGTTGGACAAGTCAAGACATGACTACTTGTAATATTTAATTGTGTGTTTTAACTGTCTGTGTCAGTGCTGAGAAAGAAACGTTGCATGTATTGAGTAGTGATGCTTTTTGTAGTGTTATGTATGTCATGTGTTAACTGTCTGTGTCAGTGCTGAGAAACTTTCTTACTATGTTGCACGTAGTGATGCTTTTTGTAGTGTTATGTATGTCTTGGAATGTAGATCTAATATTTTGAGGCTTTTATGTGTAGTGTATGAGGGATTACTCGTGTGGAAGAGAATGATGGTACTGTGACTACCTTTTGTATTCCCCAGAGACGCTTAATTTTTTGGGTGAATGCATCCCGGATGTTGTGTGTGTGGAAGAGAATGATGGTACTGTGACTACCTTTTGTATTCCCCAGAGACGCTTAATTTCTTCGGAGAGTTTTGTGTATTTGCTAATTTTTTGGGTGAATGCATCCTGGATGTTGTATCTGGTATTGAGATGTCTATAATGTAGATAACTTTGTTCTGCTTGTCTATGAGAAATATCTGGTCTATTATGGTGTACGGTTTTGTCTGTTAGGATTGTTCTGTCATAGTACATAGTGTACGGTTTTGTCTGTTAGGATTGTTCTGTCGTAATACATCTTGTGTGTTGAGTTTTTTAGGATTGTGTCTGGTATGTATTTGTAATATGGTGTAAGTGTGCTTATTAAATTGTATTTGGTTGCAAGCTTTTGGTGTATTATGTTTGCTACTTGATTGTGTGCAGGTGTGCGTAATCTGTGCAAGCAGTTTGCAACCAGACGTAATGTGTTGAATCGTTTTGGGTGCTATGTGGCATTTCCTACAAGTGTCGTTTGTTAATGTGCTGTCCTTTAGTATGTATTTTCTGTAGTTTTTAGTGTTTACCTGGTCTTGTATTGCTATTATAAACCCTTCTGTTTCAGTAAATAGATCCCCGCTGACTAACCAGCTGTTTGACGCTAAAGTGTCAAACAGCTGGTTAATTAGGGGGGATATTGTATAGTGTTGGTAGACATGTGATTGGTCTGTATTGTGATAGGGTTCTGGTGTTTGTGCTGTTGGGTTTCATGAAAGTGATGCCCTGTGTAAGAAAGGGAGGTGTATCTTTTGGTTTGTGTACGAGATGTGTGAATTATTTGGTTAGTGAGTCATGTTTGTGCTGTTGGGTTTCATGAAAGTGATGCCCTGTGTAAGAAAGGGAGGTGTATCTTTTTTGGTTTTTGTATGAGATGTGTGAATTGTTTGGTTAGTGAGTCATAAGACAGGCAAAATGTTTGTACCAGAAATTTTGGATGCCATCTACACCAGGGATTTTCAAGTTGTGTGTGCATTTTATTGTGTTTAAATTCTTCAGCAGTAATGGTGGTAAAGGGATTTCAAGTACGTTTAGTGCATGCCATCTACACCAGGGATTTTCAAGTTGTGTGTGCATTTTATTGTGTTTAAATTCTTCAGTAGTAATGGTGTAAAGGGATTTCAGGTACGTTTAGTGCACGTGTCTCCTGTGATCCAGCTGGCTTTCTGGTTGTGTATAACTAGGACTGCCCACAGGGCAGACCAGAAGCTAGTGATTGTTGTGTTGGTATTTCTCTGTTTTGCATTTGTCTAGGATCTTGAGTGTTTATGTTTCAGTAGAATGTCTTTTTTGTTGTTTGTGAATAGTGTGTTGTCTTGTTTATGTGCTAAACTGGTTTTGTATCGTTTCAAGTGTTATGAGTTTGCTGCAAGTTGTTGTTTGTGAATAGTGTGTTGTCTTGTTTATGTGCTAGGCTGGTTTTGTATCGTTTCAAGTGTTATGAGTTTGTTGCAAGTTTCTGTTTGTGTGTATATATTCTTTAATGTATGTATTGTGGTTTTCATGGCATGTGTGTGTTTTAAGTTTTCTGAAAATCTAATAGATTTCATAAGTTTTGTGGATGTGTTGTTTTTTGTGTATTGAGTGAATCTACCTAGTTCTGTTCTGATTTCATTTATTTGTTTTTCAATTTGTTTCTGCCAGCCAGATTTTAATTGTTGTTGTTTGTTTGTGCCCAGTTGATTAGGGAGTGTTTAAAGACCTAGGTGTGTAGTGACAGTGTTAGCAGCTGAATAAGTGTGTGTATTTCTATTAGTGTTATTTCAGCATTAATAAGTTTTGGTAGAACGTGTGTTCATACAATGTAATGCATTGGTTGTGGTTTTCATGGCATGTGTGTGTTTTAAGTTTTCTGAAAATCTAATAGATTTCATAAAAGTTTTGTGGATGTGTTGTGTTTTGTGTATTGAGTGAATCTACCTAGTTCTGTTCTGATTTCATTTATTTGTTTTTCAATTTGTTTCTGCCAGCCAGATTTTAATTGTTGTTGTTTGTTTGTGCCCAGTTGATTAGGGAGTGTTTAAAGACCTAGGTGTGTAGTGACAGTGTTAGCAGCTGAATAAGTGTGTGTATTTCTATTAGTGTTATTTCAGCATTAATAAGTTTTGGTAGAACGTGTGTTCATACAATGTAATGCATTGTTCGACTGTTGACTGTTGTGGAGTTTAGGAATGCATGGACGTTGCATGGGATCTGTACCTGTGAATTTGGTTAAATGTTTCCTGGAGTGTGTCAGTGAGTTTATTTATTAGGTCTGCATCAGTGTTGTTAATGGGCAGTGTGTTGTTGTCAATGGATGTTATATCTGGTATCTGTTTCATTTCATGTTCTATTTGTGCGTGTGAATCGGTTTCATGTTGTGATATTTGTTGTGCTACCTGAGTTTTAATGCTTTCTTATGTACTGTGTGGTGATGTGAGGTCCCGGTGGACCCACCATTTTTTCTATATATTTGAATATTTTATATGTGTAAAACGATCATTTTCAAGATTCGAACGATCATACTTTAAATCAAAATTTAATTAAAATTCAAAAATTAATAATTATTTCACCACAGTTGGTAGTATTTTACAAGGGGAGACAGAATTGTTGTGCTACCTGAGTTTTAATGCTTTCTTATGTACTGTGTGGTGATGTGAGGTCCCGTGGACCCACCCTTTTTTCTATATATTCGAATATTTTGTGTGTAAAACGATCATAGTTTAAATCAAAATTTAATTAAAATTCAATAATTAATAATTATTTTGCCACATTTGGCAGTATTTTACAAGGGGAGATAGAGTCAGAAAGTTAGTCCTAACAAAGGATGTAAAAATAGATAAAAATCTCTCTTTCTTGCAAGTTCCTGCTTACCGATTAATCACTAATTATTCACCGAATATAAAAGGGAGTAGCGTCCGTTAGCAACAGAGGAGAGTAGAGTTGCATATACTTGAAGAGTTGAAGTAAGTTCCTGGTTCTGGACGGACAGACGGACCTGACCCGCTGGGGTCAGTGCCAGGTCCCGTCGGATCCGCCCCACCCGGGGGACCGACGAGGGACAGTAACATCAAATAAGGACCGATTGAAGTAAGTTCCTGGTTCTGGACGGACAGACGGGCCTGACCCGCTGGGGTCAGTGCCAGGTCCCGTCGGATCCGCCCTGCCTGGGGGACCAACGAGGGACAGTAACATCAAATAAGGACTGAAGGAACAGTTTGGGATATTAGAATAAGGTACTGTTGCTACACCTAAAGGAAACACCTAAGATAACGGCACATCTTCCCGTTAATCGGACACACAAAGACTCCCTCTTTCCTGGCTAAGGAAGTCGCATCCTTAATATATATGATGTTTCTGTCATCTATCTGCTACAAATAACTTCGTATAACTTCCGATGATATTAAGAAGAAGCAATCTATCAAAGACTATTTCCTCAGGTAATGCTAAACATTATTGGTATCAATTCCAATTAGGTTCGTTTGGTAAATTTACGATCGTTCAAATCTCGTTATTTCTTCAAATCTTCCATTTATTATTATTTGTAATTATATATTTTGTTATTTGTAGTTATATTTTATATGTTTATTGATAACGGCACATCTTCCCGTTAATCGGACAGACGAAGACTCTCCCTATTTCCTGGCTAAAGAAGTCACATCCTTAATATATATGTTGTTTCTGTCATCTATCTGCTACAAACGACTTCGTATAACTTCCGATGATATTAAGAAGAAGCAATCTATCAAAGACTATTTCCTCAGGTAATGCTAAACATTATTGGTATCAATTCCAATTAGGTTCGTTTGGTAAATTTACGATCGTTCAAATCTCGTTATTTCTTCAAATCTTCCATTTTTTATTATTTGTAATTATATTTTGTTATTTGTAGTTATATTTTATTTGTTTAAATAAACGCTTTATTTTTATTTGTTACACAAGAGTTGGTCATTTTTCCGAACCTGGAGATCCGTGCCGCTTACTCACGCGATGGTCAAAATTCAGTTCGCAAAATTGACATTCTGACATATTGACTACAGCGATACCTTCTGGATCCTCACAGTATGATGGTTCTTCTTTGATCTACTATGCGGTTACACAAGAGTTGGTCATTTTTCCGAACCTGGAGCTCCGTGCCGCTTACTCACGCGATGGTCAAAATTCAGCTCGCAAAATTCTGACATTCTGACATTGACTACAGCAACACCTTGCGGATTCTCACAGTATGATGGTTCTTCTTTGATCTACTATGTGTTGTTCTGAAACTGATGTGTGGGTATCTGCTTGTAAATTAAATTTGTCAGAGTTCCCTTCTGTACCCTGTAATATCTGTAATTGTGTAGTATGTACACATGATGAATTCGTTCATGTCAGTTGTCTAATTTTGTAATTGTGTAGTATGTACGCATGATGAATTCGTTCATGACTTGTCCATTTCATGCATTGGCCTGGTTTTCCAGCATTGGTGGTCTCCAGTTGAGTTTCCAGGTAAACACTTTGGCTGGTTGGGTTCTGATGTGGTGACCCATTCCCTACTGTGGGTGTTTGTATTGCAGTAGCCTGACTTAGTGGTCTCCAGTTGAGTTTCCAGGTAAACACTTTGGCTGGTTGGGTTCTGATGTGGTGACTCATTCCCTACTGTGGGTGTTTGTATTGCAGTAGCCTGACTTATGTTGATGCTGCTTTCACCACCAGTGGCCAAGGGAGACTGTAGTAAACTTTCCAAATGTGAACCTCTGCCTAACTCAGATGCAACCTTGTTAATCCAGGCGACATCTGAGCCGTGTGTGCTTTCGTTTCTGCTTTGTATCATAGTAAACTAGAAAAAACACCACTGAGGTAGGGCACCTGCTAGCATTTAGTTGAGCATAGTGGAATAGCCTTCTAGCCCAGATTGACCCTACCAGAAAAAGATTTCTGACTTGCATCGCCTATTTCACCCACGTACACCCCTCCGTCACTTTGAGGCAGCTTAGCAGGATTCAGAGGGGTTATTATTATATTGGGGTATGTCAATGTGAGCACAAAATAACTCCGGAGCAAAAGTGCTATGTCGGACAAGAGTCAGTTCTATTATATTAAAATAAGCTGGATTCAGAGGGGTTTATTATTATTATTATTATTATTATTATTATTATTATTATTATTGCCTGGCTGAGGGCCCATTGAAGTTTGGACTATCATTCTGAAAAAGTTTTAAAGCATTTTTAGGCAAAATAATGGAAACTTATATCTATAAAGTATTTTTCCTAAGATTATATGGGGGCTACTGCCCTGCAAATATTTCTCCTTATCAAAACTATATTAATATTGATATCTAGATTCTAAAGAAAGATGATTCTCTCCCTTAAACATTGCTTTTCCAGGTTGGAAAGATTAATCTGGAATATCTAGCATGATTGATCATCATTATTGTTTTAACTTTCTAGTTCAAGCAAGTTTCCTGTTGAATGATCATCTTCATTGTATTTATCAATTACTAATGGCATTTTGATATCACGAGTGTTCTTCAAAAATTCAAAACCAGGTGTCAGAATTAGTTGATCTTGTGACATCTAGTAGAAAGCTGAAGCATTTCCATGTGACCAATCTAATCTAGTCTTACTACTAAAAGAATCATGTAAATAAATAGTCAAAGCTGAACTGAGATAATTTTGTAGATATTCATTTCATGCATACTTGAATTTTGATTGGATACAAAAAAAGTTAAAAGAAATTTCATATTTGAATTCATGGGAATGGAAAAATAGTTTTTGTAGTATGTGCAAAGATCATTGATACGCACATCAGCAGCTGAATATGACAAAAATACAGAATTAACAATTAAACAGTTTTAAATCAGATCTTTGCTCTGACTATTAAATCATTTGAGTAAAAAATAATCTATTCAATCTATAAAAAATTTTAATTAAAAAAAATGACATTTTAGTCAAAATTACAAAAATCCATTGCTGCTTCTAACAAGATTTAGTATATTCTTATTTCAATAATTTAAAATATTTGATAAAAAATTTGCTATAAATTAATAAAATTAGAAAAAATAAAATGTTTTAACAATACTATTAAACTGCTTCAACTAAAACTACTTAAATAAAAAAACAGCACTTCTTGCAGTAATTAGTTTGATACTTTACTGCAAGAAGTGCTGTTTTTTTATTTAAATAAAATGTTTTTATTATGTAACTTACTTTATGCTATTTTAAATAAATTTAGAAGAAACCTATAATCAACGACCACCTGCTTATTGAGACTGATCATTGACCACCCGTTGCTGGTCTTATTAGACAGATTACACTGTATTCATTTGACAGCAGTACTGAATGAGATTCAATCAACTCATTTACATCTTCATTTTTGATGTCCAAGTTTAGTTCATTCATTAGGCTAACTATTTCATTGGTATAGTTTCCGGTGTTTCTTCAAAATTAATAAAATCACTCATCATTTGTGGGCATAATTATTTCCAGAAACCTTTCATTGTCAACTCTCTTATTTCGCTGAACCGCTCTTCCGATCTTATTCTTAAATGTTGTTGAAAAAGCACTAAAAAGATAGATTTTGAAGTTATAATTTGGTGTATATATTTTAGTTGTGGAGGCTGCACATTTGAGTTCATTTAAAAACATCCACCCATTAAAATAATTTTTTTTTTTTTTTTTTATTTTATTTTCTTATTAGTTTATATTTATTATATACTATTGAGATCAGTAAACCACTGTTTTTTGAAGCAAGCAAAAGCATAACAAAAATCACAAAATAAATATCAATTAATTGGTTTAACTCTAATATACCAGAGGAACCATGTCATTTAGTAACTGATATTCAATGAGGTTTCTTCTGAATGTCAGTGAGTTATCTGCAGCTGTCAGTCAAGGATGTAATATTTAAATTTTCTTAATATATATATTTTAACCTAATAGAACTGTAATCTGATGGAAGCTTTAGAAATTGTTTGCTTATAATATATATTCTCCAATGATAGTTCATAAAATATTATTGTGGGTATTTTTGGATATTTAAAATACATATATTCACCAAAACTTGTTTTGAATTAGTCAAAATTTGTGAATTATATTTTCATTTTTTTATTTTTTAGATTGTATTGTTTATATTAATTTCAATTTTGGGTTAAGACAAATCAATTTTTTTGAAATTTCATGCAAAAATGAATTCCAATTAATGGTACACAAAATACTTAAAATTGAAAAATAGATTGAAAATATTGTTCAATTCTATTATATTAAAATAAGTATCATTTATAAAAATTGTTCATTTTATTACATTTTTACTTCAATTTATGCAAACAATAAGAAAATACAAAAGTAAACAATGCTCAGCTATTATAGATGGGTGTAGCATACTAATTCAATTTTCTATGAATTGTTTCCCAAAAATTTTATTTTGCTTCTGAATATCTTGTATTTGCTAATAATTAGAGTGCACAAAGAGCAAATAAGCAAAGATTACTACTGTTTTTACAATGAGAAGAGACATTTATAGACTATCAGATTTATATACAATTTGTAAATTCATTAAAAATTCAGATGAAATCTCCTCTGAATATCTTGTATTTGCTAATAATTAGAGTGCACAAAGAGCAAATAAGCAAAGATTTACAATTATACTGTTTTTACAATGAGAAAAGACATTTATAGACTATCAGATTTATATACAATTTGTAAATTCATTGAAAGAGATTTCATCTGAATTTTTAAAGTTCTGCTATCAGACTACAGAATCAAAATTTTAATAAATTTGATAATTTTTGATGAAATTATATGACCAGAATTTGTATAATGTTCAAGCCATCATGAAGTTAATACCGAATCAAAATTTTAATAAATTTGATAATTTTTGATGAAATTATATGACCAGAATTTGTATGATGTTGGATTCACAAGTCATCATGAAGTTAATACTATCTTAATTTCTTCATTCATGGCTTGTTTTATTCAGCAGGCCTTTAATATTTTACTTTAGCCATAATAAAATATTTTCAAAATAATAAGAAAATGTTATAATCACTGATCTAAAATATAACAAATTTCTGAAATTAAAAATATAAAAATTTTATCATTATAAAGATATTTAATATAATTGAAATTTCAAAAAAAAATTTTGCTGAAAAATAAGATATAAACTTAATCAATATGCATAAATTTAATAAAGCTTATTTACATAAAAATATAAAAATTTTATCATTATAAAGATATTTAATATAATTGAAATTTCAAAAAAAAAATTTTGCTGAAAAATAAGATATAAGCTTAATCAATATGCATAAATTTAATAAAGCTTATTTACATTATAAGCCTGGAGGGACATACTTGTCAATATCAGAAAAGTTTAACATGAATGGAATAAATAAAAAGAAAGAATTAGTCGATCTGTTCAAGTATTAAATATGAAATGTATTTAAAATTTTCTTTAAAGAAATATTTATAATGTACTTAAATATTTATTACCTTGTGTTGTACTTTCATCAGCGGAGCCCATCAAAGGAACTACTCATTTGTCAACTTTAATGCCAGGAATGATACCTTGATCTTTTAAAACTTTAATAAAGGGTGTACCATCATCTGTTTTTTGATAAACAGTCTCATGGAAGAGTATAACTCCACTAATACTTTCACTCATGCTTTTGCCAGATGTGAACAATAGCTGTCTAAATTGGCGACGATTTTCTTCGGTATTTTCAACTCCAATGTTGGCTAGACGTTTTCCCATTGTGCCTGAAATTTTAGTTCAAAATCATTAAATACATATCACATATGCACGCAATACAAATATATACAAGTAAATCTAAAATTAGTCTTACCTGTACTTTCATCAGCAGCAAGTATACCTTTTCCAGGGGCTACAATAGCATCAGCAACACTCTTCAATTCCTGTTGGCTTTCTTTACTTAAATAACTGAAGTGAACCATTGTTACTAGAAAGGGAAAAAAATGCATTTTTAGATAATCAAGCATATTTAACAGATTTTAAAAATGAATTGAAAGTTTCATTTTAAGAAAATTTGAGATAACAGAAGATATTCTTCTGAATGCAATTCTGAGCCCCCTATAAATTCCAGTTTTCAGCACCGATTCTAGATTTGCAGATTTTGTTTATCAATTAATGGCTGATAAATCAACTAGATTCAGATGCCTAAAATCAATTAAAATGTCAAGAGGAATATTTAAATTTCAAACTAATAAGAAATGCATTTAAAATTTAAAGAGGTACTTTATTCAATTTGAGCACTGATTTTATTTATTTTATATATAGAATATATAACCCTTTATAGTTATAAAAATTAAAATCTTCAAATTCAAGACAATATATCTTACATCAGAATCTAGTAACAAATACAAATACATTTATTGTTTTCTAACAATTTGCACTTTATTGTAAGCTAGTAAACAGTGAAATTTTTGAAAATATTTTTACTTAGCTAGAATTTATAAAATATTAAAAATGTCACTCAAAATATTTTTGTAATTTGTAAGTTAGGAAACCATTTCTATAGGCCACACGTCTTTATGGACTTTGAATGATAAATATCAATTGTATTTTGATATATTTATTTTAATTAAAAATAATACTAATACAGGCTGGCCCTCGACTTTCACACACGTAAGTTAGGAAACCATTTCTATAGGCCACACGTCTTTATGGACTTTGAATGATAAATATATCAAAATACAATTGATATTTATTTTAATTAAAAATAATATTAATACAGGCTGGCCCTCGACTTTCACACACAATTGTGTCCTGAAAGTGTGTGCGAATGTTGAATGTTCGAAAGTCGAGGGATGTAAAAAAATGTGCACCAAAAACTGTTTTAAAGTATTTATTTATCAATATGTACACAAAAGTCGAGGGATGTAAAAAATGTGCACCAAAAACTGTTTTAAAGTATTTATTTATCAATACGTACACATAATGAAATTAAAGAGACGTATTTAAGTGCTTTTGGGGTTTTCTTTATAAACTTGTCAAGATTTAGTTGAATACCTCCCTTTCTTTTTCTTTTCTTTTCTTGATAAAGATTTCTATAACATGCTGTGTCTTTCCCAATTCCCACGTACTTTAGGGGTTTTCTTTATAAACTTGTCAAGATTTAGTTGAATACCTCCCTTTCTTTTTCTTTTCTTGATAAAGATTTCTATAACATGCTATTTCTTTCTCAATTGCCCTACATACTTTAGATATACGTTCTCCATTGGGATCACATTCTTCCATGATAGTCAAAAATTTGTCAAGATGCATGAAGGCTTCATTCATATTTTTAATTGTCAAAGTCTTGATGTTTTTATTAGTTTCTTCTTCCTCACTTTCACTATGTATTTCATTGTTACTCAATTTTTGCTCAATTAGTACAGTGTAAAGTACACAGAGCTAAACCTGCTTTCATTGCACGAAGCATTGTACAGTGTAACCTGTCCCAAAGACCACCTATGTTCTGAGACCACCTGTGCTTAAGATCAGAAATCAGAACCGCCCTTTAAAATACTGTACATAAAACCCTATAACCTGAGACCACCTGTATAACGGGACCAAGACCACTATTTTAAAGAAACCATCAGCTTTCCATAGCACTTTATTAATGAGACCAGGGTTTTTAAAATAACTAGAAATATTGCATAATTTAAATTATAAATCCCTCCCACATTTGTAAAACTGGCGATAACCCCTTTACATGGTTTTACCCGTGTAGATGGACTTTCCTATCTTGTCACATTTTTTACCCAATCAGAAATCAAATACGGTACCTGTACTGTTTTAGCTGGGACAGATCATAATTTAGAGTGCAAAATGAATTTTCAATTTAAAAAAAAATGACAAGTAGAAAAAGGAAATCTGAGGACATTTCAAAACGAAAAGAATTGACATTAAAAGACAGAATAGAAGTTATCAGACTAAGCAAAGAAGAAGAAAAATCACAGAGCTACTGCTGATATTTTCAAAGTGAGCAAAACTCAGATTCAATATACGTTAGTGCATAGGAGTTAGTTAAGGAGTCTTTGCAAGAATGCTTCAAACAGTTACTTTTGGTTCAAACTACTCTTGAACAAAATATTGTAAAAACAAAAGAAAAAAACACTTTACGACAAACATTAGTTAGTGATTTCTTTACTTAAAATATACAGTATTTTGTACATTATGTCATTATTTTATGTTATGTATTTAAAATTATTCATGATATTAATGCTATTTCTTCACTGAGATTTCTTTAAAAATAAAATGTTTTAACAATACTATTAAACTGCTTCAACTAAAACTACTTAAATAAAAACACAGCATTTCTTGCAGTAATTAGTTTGATACTTTACTGCAAGAAGTGCTGTGTTTTTATTTAAATAAAATGTTTTTATTATGTAACTTACTTTATGCTATTTTAAATAAATTTGGAAGAAACCTATAATCAACGACCACCTGCTTATTGAGACCAATCATTGACCGCCGCTGGTCTTATTAGACAGATTACACTGTATTCATTTGACAGCAGTACCAAATGAGATTCAATCAACTCATTTACATCTTCATTGTTGATGTCCAAGTTTAGTTCATTCATTAGGCTAACTATTTCGTCGGTATAGTTTCTGGTGTTTCTTCAAAATTAATAAAATCACTCATCATTTGTGGGCATAATTGTTTCCAGGAACCTTTCATTGTCAACTCTTATTTCAGCCCACGTATCTCCAATATTGTTTATTGTGTTCCATACATAGTTCTTCCAAAAATCTGTTAATGTTGGCCCATCTTCCTTGTCAGTTGCTTTGATGGCCTTAGTCATTATTGTCTTCATACAATATCATTTAAACATAGCTATCACTATTTGGTCCATGACCTCTTGATTGGAACAATACAATAGTGATTACGATTCTGAGAAGTCTGCTATTGTGGGAAGTAATGTGTGTCCGAGAATGTAGAGCGAGCTGCAGCACTTTGAAGCGTTCTTCATGAAAGAAAATTTTTTTATCATCGACAAAAATATTTAAAAAGTTAAATTTTTAAAAATATGCAAAAGTCGAGGGACGCCTGTAAGTCATTGTCAGAATGTAGACCGAGCTGCAGCAGTTTGGAGCGTTCTTCATGGAAGAAAATTTATCATCATCGACAAAAATATTTAAAAAGTTAAATTTTTAAAAATATGCGAAAGTCGAGGGACACCTGTAAGTCATTGTTGAAAAATCAATGTAAAAGCTTAATTAAAATTTTAGGTGTGAATAAATACACATTTTGTTTTCCAAATTTTATTTAAAAAAGTTACATTTTATTTAATAATTGTTTTATTAATTTCTAAAAATTCACTAAGCATTATTTAAAAGACACACACATCAGCAATACATTTGTGTTTTCCAAATTTTATTTAAAAAGTTACATTTTATTTAATAATTGTTTTATTAATTCCTAAAAATTCACTGTAAGCATCATTTAAAAAAGACACACATCAGCAATACTTGAAGTTGCATAACAATATTAAGTCAAAATCTTATTAACATTAGCTGTCCCATTTAATTCCTTAACAACCTAAATACTGCTTATATTTAACTAAATATAGTTCATTCATCAGTAAAGTACACGTTGCAGTTAAAATAATTTTTAACGAAACTTACAGTAAAAGCGCTTTTGTAACAACCTAAATACTGCTTATATTTAACTAAATATAGTTCATTCATCAGTAAAGTACACATTGCAGTTAAAATAAATTTTAACGAAACTTACAGTAAAAGTGCTTTCGGTATAACGTATACCCTCGTCAGTTACTACAGAACCATAAACATAAAATGGAACGAAAACATAAAACGTTCCATTTTATGTTTATGATTCTGTAGTAACTGACGAAGGTATAAGTTATACCGAAAGCACTTTTACTGTAAGTTTCATTAAAAATTATTTTAACTGCAACATGTGCTTTACTGATGAATGAGCTGTCTCATTTTATGCAATTCAAGAATTTGATGTTTACCTTTTAAAATATTATTTACAATGAATTTTTAGGAATTAATAAAATAATTATTAAATTTGTAACTTTTTAAATTCTGTATTAATCTAATTTTGTCCATGTAATATAAGCAAACTGATGAGGGTTTTTACTAAGATTGGAAAATAAGTATATTTGCTCACACCAATATAAATCTAACCAAAAATTTTCAAAAGTATCCAGACTCAAATTCACCATCCAAAGTCCATAAAGATGGAAAACCAACTTTTTAAATTCTGTATTAATCTAATTTTGTCCATGTAATATAAGCAAACTGATGAGGTTTTTTACTAAGATTGGAAAATATAAGTATATTTGCTCACACCAATATAAATCTAAACAAAAATTTTCAAAAGTATCCAGACTCAAATTCACCATTCAAAGTCCATAAAGATGGAAAATATTCATTTCTAGAGATTTCGCAACTTACTAATTATAAAACAATCTACCACTGTTATATTTATTGCAATAAATAATCACTTAAAGAATTTTAAATAACTTCTTGCTAAAACCAGGGTTGCAGAGTTGGAGTTGGAGGTTTTGGGTGGAGTCAGAATCAGAATTTTAAACTGCTGAGTCAGGAGTGTGACCTTACAAATTTTACGGCGTCAGATTTTTTTAAAAGGTGGAGTTGGATCATTTGCCATACAACTCTGCAACCCTGGCTAAAACCCCAATTATTAATATACAATACAAACTTCAAGGGAATTATAATCCAAATAACTTTTGAATCATCATATTATTCAAAAGTATAACAGGTGGAGTTGGATCATTTGCCATACAACTCTGCAACCCTGGCTAAAACCCCAATTATTAACTTTTGAATCATCATATTACTCAAAAGTATAACAATAAATTTTAAAATTTGTGTTTATAGATTGAGGATTATATAAAAAGGATTTGCTACAGATTGAGGCTTATAAAGGTTGGTTAAGTTATGTTAAACCGCAATATCCTCATAGGATATTTTGTATCTGGAATGGCGACTTATAGAGCCCAACACAGACTGACCAACACCCATGATGGGGTCAACTGGATGGTTGAAGGATAGGATTCAACAGGCTGGGCCTAGATCCCTCCTAAAAAACTGGGGAGGTATGGGACCCGGATTTAAACCCGGATCCTCTAGGGTAGTAAGCCAACGCTTTACCATGCAGCCATCTGACCAACGAGGCTTAAAGAAGATATTTGAAAGATGGAAAAAAAATTATGTAGGACTGCATATTAAAACAGCCAATTAGAACCATACAATACCTAAAGCCAATTTCTGCAATTAATAGATGAAATAATTTTTATTTATTGCAAAATAAATTTATTCTAAAAAAAATTACAATATACAAAGTACAGGTAGTTCTCAATTTATAAGTTCCCACTTAAATTCCTGAGTTTGAGTTTTTTCTCAAATATTTATTTTGCTAAAGATTGAGGCTTATAAAGGTTGGTTAAGTTATGTTAAACCGCAATATCCTCAGAATATTTTGTATCTGGAGTAACAACTTATAGAGCCCATCACAGACTGACCACCACCCATGATGGGGTCAACTGGATGGTTGAAGGATAGGATTCAACAGGCTGGGCCTAGATCCCTCCTAAAAAACTGGGAGATATGGGACCCAGATTTGAACCTGGATCCTCTAGGGTAGTAAGCCAAAGCTTTACCATGCAGCCATCTGACCAACGAGGCTTAAAGAAGATATTTGAAAGATGGAAAAAAAATTATGTAGGACTGCATATTAAAACAGCCAATTAGAACCATACAATACCTAAAGCCAATTTCTGCAATAGATGAAATAATTTTTATTTATTGCAAAATATATTTATTCTAAAAAAAATTACAATATACAAAGTACAGGTAGTTCTCAATTTATAAGTTCCCACTTAAATTCCTGAGTGAGTTTTTTTCTCAAATATTTATTATTATTATACATTAACTGCAATAAATAACTGCTAAGCATCCATAAAAAGATATTTGAAATCACACATGTTATATAAATATAACTGGGTTTGTAGCAAAAACTGAAAAATCAGAAAAATCAAATAGTGGTCGATAAACAGAAGTAGCACGTCCTCTGGTTTCATTTACATAATTTGCCAATAATTTTCATTCCTGAATTATGTCTAAGCACTAAGCAGTCATCTATATTAAAGCTCATTTATTTATCTGTCAATAATAATGATGAATACAAATTCTTATTCTTATATAATAATTAACTGCAATAAATAACTGCTAAGCATCCATAAAAAGATATTTGAAATCACACATGTTGTTATATAAATATAACTGGGTTTGTAGCAAAAACTGAAAAATCAAATAGTGGTAGATAAACAGAAGTAGCATGACCTCTGGTTTCATTTACATAATTTGCCAATAATTTTCATTCCTGAATTGTGTCTAAGCACTAAGCAGTCATCTATATTAAAGCTCATTTATCTGTCAATAATAATGATGAATACAAATTCTTATATAATGATGATGAATACAAATTCTTATAGACAAATAATTTATTATAATTTGATTTTAAAAGACCATGTTTTCATTTCTTTAGATAAATCAATCATTACTTAAAATTAAAGGCCAACAAAATGAATACTTTATGATTTTGTTAGTTTTAATTATGATCAAATTGCATTTTTGACAACAATATGTTTTTAACATTATGTCTATTGCAATTTGATTCTTCACTTAGAAATTCTTTATTTTATGAGCTCACTTCAAGAACAATAACTCAAAAGTCAACTACTATATATAAAGAACAATAAGTTAAGATTATTCTACCTATAAAAAGGTTTCATACAAGAAAAAAAATTATACCTAATACAAAAAAATAGCATAGTTGGGTACATGTTCATTTTTCATCATTAAGGCATACTATGGATCTTATGTAAATAATGCAGGCTGAGCCATTCTCAAAAGTCAACTACTATATATAAAGAACAATAAGTTAAGATTATTCTACCTATAAAAGGTTGCATACAAGAAAAAAAATTATACTTAATACAAAAAAATAGCATAGTACATGTTCATTTTTCATCATTAAGGCATACTATGGATGATCTTATGTAAATAATGCAGGCTGAGCCACTTGATTGTTTTTCTGAAAACTAACTAGTTAGGTCATAATTTTCCTGTGAAATAGACAAATTCTGTTGATTGGCTACTTCAAATATAAATGCCATTGACTTAAATACTAGATTTTAAATCTTTCTATAAAATCAATTTTCTACATTAATTTTAGGATAAAATGCCACTATTGTTAAAGTGGCAATTACTAATAATTAACTGTAGCAAATACAGCTAAAAAAATATGAAAATTAGTTTAAAAAGTGATGTAGCTTAACAATGTTGGTATGATTTTACATATGCTAAAGACAGGATGAAATTTGTATCATTTCGAAAAAGATTAAAATAGGTCAAAATTTCTAAAAAAAGTCATGTATCAAATTAGTGCAGTTTCCAAGATATATATCTTTTTATATGGATCTTTAACATAACAGAATTGACAGTCACATATTGATACAGTGGAACTAAGTTAAAGATTCACTCCACAAACTCCCTCTAGTGAAGGAAAATCTGGGACGTTTAAAATAATCTTTCATGCAGCTAGAGTTGCCATAATTTTCCGGACATAATCTGGGATGCTTATTCGGGAGACTTTCCCTACTTAAATCAGTCATGCATATTGTTAATGATAGTTCATCAAATGAAAAAAAAAAATTATATTTAGTCAATTAAACATTAAAAAACAAACAATTTTAAAAGTAAAATCATCATTTTCATTCGACAGTCACATATTGATACAGTGGAACTAAGTTAAAGATTCACTCCACAAACTCCCTCTATAATAGTGAAGGAAAATCTGGGATGTTTAAAATAATCTTTCATATAGCTAGAGTTGCCATAATTTTCTGGACATAATCTGGGATGCTTATTCGGGAGACTTTTCCTACTTAAATCAGTCATGCATATTGTTAATGATAGTTCATCAAATGAAAAAAAAAATTATATTTACTCAATTAAACATTAAAAAACAATTTTAAAAGTAAAATCATCATTTTCATACGTGACTGGTTCCAGGTTTCAGAGAATCACTGCCAATGTCTAGTCAAACTACTGTTTCTTTTGCCCTCATCTGATTTATTGCTCACGTGCAACATTTGATCCTGTGGAGCTCTGAGCAAATGCTATTTAACACAATAAAAGAGTCGATGGAGCTAAATATAAGAGTTATTAGAGATGATTGCATTCCCAGTTGGAACCTTATCTATGGAATCATTAGTAGAATCATTGTGATAAAGTACAAAAATAGCAGCTTGCTTCACTATTTTGTTTAGTAATTGAAAATAATTCAATAATTCACATAAATCCAGAAAAGTCAATGCATGCATCATAGAATTACTGAAATAAATAATCAAAAATGAAAAAGGGCTTGTTTAATAATTAAATCACTTCCAGGTTATGAATTACTTCTAGTTAAGTCGCAAATTGAATAAATCAGGGGTATAATGTAATTATAACTGTTGATATGCAGAACAAAAAAAAAAAAAAAAAAAAAAAAAAAAAAAAACCGTCGATAATTAAATCACTTCCAGGTTGTGAATTACCTCTAGTTAAGTCGCAAACTGAATAAATCGGGGGTATAATGTAATTATAACTGTTGATATGCAGAATACGCAAATCACTAGGACAATCAGCGTTACTTTAGTTACTCTCTGCAAGCAAACAAATTATTGAAATTTCAGATTTGGCTTTTAAATAGCATATCATCTCACGAATGCAAAATATTGCACCTATATTACATTTTTAGTAAAAGTAAAAGAATACAGGTTTGAATAAAACTTTACATCTATCACAAGTAAACCCCGACCCAAATGATAGATATCTGGAGACGCACAATTACCAACAGAATTACAATACTAATATTAAACGAACAGAACAAGCTCTTATAAAATCAAATATGGTACTGTATTAAAATAAATAAACAAAATACGAATGATAAAATAAGTGTGTTAATTCTAACATTTTACTTTAAAACATACTAAAAAATAACAAAATCAAATATGGTACTGTATTAAAATAAATAAACAAAATACGAATGATAAAATAAGAAGTGTGTTAATTCTAATATTTTACTTTAAAACATACTAAAAAATACCTATAAAATTTTCCAAAGTTTTCTCAATAACTCACCTGCAAAACCGAGAACTTAGGAAATTAAAAAATTTTCGAAGATATCACCCGTGATATCACACACCCCTCAACTTTTTGCAAAATGGGAGGAGTAATCAAGAAACATCACTTTTAAATTCTCCCGATGTAAACATATTTTATTTATTTAAAAATAAATTAATACATTTTAAATAATAGTTTAAATTAATATATATTTAAATTTTATTTTGTTTACTTATTTTATATACAGTTTATACATTATACATTGTATAACTTTTTTCGGACAAATTACGCTAACAGATGGCAGAAGTTTCGAAAGTTTATTTAAGAATTCATATCGCAATGTCTTTTTAACGGCCTGTGGAGATAACTAATATAAAATCTGTACGTAAACAATAACAAGAACAGGTTTACTGTGCTTTATTAGGAAACGAGACAGAATATTAGAATACAGTAGATCAATGAACTATGTCCATCCATGGCTATGTCTAAGTTATTTATATCTAATATAAAATCTGTACGTAAACAATAACAAGAACAGGTTTACTGTGCTTTATTAGGAAATGAGACAGAATATTAGAATACAGTAAATCAATGAACTATGTCCATCCATGGCTATGTCTAAGTTATTTATAACTCTAAATTTCTTATGATTCAAAGTGTGACAGAAAAAATTTTTTGCAAGATTTGTCCTTCATCAAAATAGTGTATTTATTTACTTTGTATAATTTATTGTATGGGAAAAATCAGATAGAAATATTTCGTTTTAAATTTTTTTTTATTTTCAGTTACAGTTTAATTCATCCCCGAAATTCTTTTAATCTAATCAAAGTAATGGATAAGCGATAAGAAATAAATTATAAAGTACAATATCAGATGATATAATTTCTTGGAAGATTCTGATAAGTGTTACTAGTGTAGTTGGCCAGTACGATAAAATCTTAATATCTGTATTATAGAAGAAAATAAATAATATAAATTTTATGTTTTAATACATTTTAAAATAATGATAATTATTCTAATATAGAAGAAAATTGTGAATAGTAGCAGTAATGATAGGATTAGAGTTAAAATCTTGATATAAAATTAAACATGCTGTAAACTGGAAAACGAAAAGTAACAGTAATTTATATTAATTATTGTACTGTTGCCTTTCACATTATCTTTCGTTTTTCAGTTTACAATATATATTTTTCACATGATATAAAATATAGAGATATCATTTGGATATAAATCATGCTTTTAATGACAAAGGGAAAAAGAATATTGTCATTAACACAGCTGAAAAAGCTATTATTATTGCAAGCGGAACTGACGTCATAAAACTGTGTTCTATATTTCGAAATTGCTATCAGTTTGACCTCTATTCCTATTGTGAACTTTGACTTCTAGGGTTGAATCTTTTTGAAAATATTTTTCAATAATTGCAGAATTAAGCTAATATATTAAATTTGTCAATATGTCAATAGCCAGATGATTGGCATTGCCCAGGAATTTCTGACACATAATACAATTTATGTGTCAACTATATGTGATATTGTATCATCATAATGTAGGACACCGTGGCTAATTTATTATTAATATAATTATTATAATTTTTTATGACAAATTTATCTTTTTGCTCTGTGTTCAAATTAGCATTGATTTAATCAGCATATGATGTCTTGTATGTATAATTTAATGTTGCATTCTACTTGGAAAACACTAAGCCATGTGATATTCTAGTGACCACTACCAGCTGTTCATATGTATGGAGGGATCAGCCATTATGTGTAAGATGCAGTTCAATGAATAGTGCCTGGACTTTTCCTGAAAAACTTTAGAGATATGGGATTTTGGAATTGAATCAGGATCCTCCAGAATGGAAGGATAGTACCTGTGGCCATTCGTCTGATATAGCACATGATGTTATTGCAGCATGACTCTGCAATGATATCATATGTCAGTATGTATTTGTAAAGTCATGCTAATATGATGTTGATTTGGGATTTTGGAATTGAATCAGGATCCTCCAGAATGGAAGGATAGTACCTGTGGCCATTAGGCTGATATAACATATGATGTTATTGCAGCATGACTCTGCAACGATATCATATGTCAGTATGTATTTGTGAAGTCATGCTAATATGATGCTGACACATCATTGGAATTTTGAGATCAATTATAGAATTATTATCCCAGTAATACTTTTGCATATCTGATGAATTCATCTTTGGAGCCACATGCTCATCTTAAAATTACTTCTTAACAGTGTAGCAAACATTAAATCTTTTTAGTAAATAGTAATTTTCAATATTTCTAGCAAAATTTGATCTGCAGTCTACTAATTTCAAGGATTAAAAAGTTTTAAATTTTTGTTTTTTAGACTTTTCTTGGAAATCTTAAAACCTATAAACATGCCAGATTTAGATTTCCAAGTCATTTAGGAGAGATTGAATGATTTGTATGGATGACAGACACAAACTGCTTTTTTATAGATTGTATATATATTTTTTAAAACTAATCTATATATATCACTATATAAATAGATTAGTTTTAAAATTTATCAAGAAATTAAGCTCAAATATACAGAAATGAAAACATTAGTCCAATAAAGTAGATTTTTTAATTGTCATTTGAACTAACATCAGGCCAAAGATAATCTATTACAGCAGTTTTCAACCTTTTCATGAATGCATTTCACTAAGCTCTAAATTCAAAAATTTCAGTACCACCAACAAAAATATGCCTCATATACATATAGGAAGTCAAGATTATACATGTACCATTAGTCATGTCTTGCATACCACAGGTTGAGAATCTCTGATCTATTACATCAATTGTTTCTAAATGCCAAAATATGATTTGATTTTCATCAGTTTGTGATGAAATAAAAAAAAATGTCAACATATTGAATTTTTTGAAAAACTAAATTTTTAAAAATTTCTTCAGCATTAACAACTTTTTAAATATAATATTTATAACAAATTTATAACTGTCTATTAATATTTTTATATATTCAATATTTTACATATTTAAAATTTTTTTTACTTTATATTATTTTTAGTTTTTATTACAGTTGAACCTCTTTAAGTGGATCCCAGATAAGTAGATAATTTGGTTAAGTGAATTAAATTTTCATAGTCCCATTTTGATTCCATAGAGTTTAATGTTTAAGGAGTCTAGATAAGTGGATAATATTGGTTAAGTGAATCAGGATTCTTTTAACATTAAATAATGTTTATGCCAAGGATATGTACAATTTCAGACACTAATGGAAGTGAACCATTACCAGTGCAACAGCAAGTGATGAATTTATTCCTAGTGATCTGGAACTGGATTTTGGAAGCTACATTGCTATTGATGAGGATTTAGAAATAGATATGGAAGAGCCACTGCCTCCATCAAACTCTGATTTTGAAAAAAGAAGAAGATGAAGAAGTGACTGAACAGGAACTGTCACCTTCATTAATGTACACTATGAAAATATTGGATACAGTGTTACATTATTTAGAAGCAAATGGCTGTGATTTATATGAAATTTTTTATAAATTAAAGTCAAACATATTTGAGATTTCAAAAAAAATTTTACTCAAAAATCAAGTATCAATTATTTCCAAAATAAATAGAGTTTTGAAATGTAGATTTTTAATGCATGTACTATATTTATTTATAGAGGTTCGACTGTATTTAAAATCTTTTAAAGGACAATGTGATTGTTTTTAGGTTGGGCCCGACACATTATTCATCAGTGGTAGAGAGTTAAAATCTTAGTTTTTATTTCTTGCACACCACCTCCATGTGATATTAAAGCATTCAGGTAAAGTTATATTGATAACTTATGTGTATTCTTTTAGAAATGATAAAGTAGAATCAGAAAAGCTTTCTGATTCTATTTTATCATTTCTAAAGAAATTACACATTATATTGTACCTAAAGTGAATGATATTGTATCCAGTAGATTTTTTCATTCTAGCAATATGTTTATCATAATAATTACACTACATACAAAAAAAGATGCATTAAACAATGATACAAATATTACTTTTTATCATTGTTTATTTTATCCTTATTTTATATATTAAAAATAAGTATCTATAAGCCAGTTTATTATAATTAAATTTCTTAGATTTTTTTCTCATGTTGAGATTCTCTTACTTATCTATTTGAGCTTCTTGCACTATCTTCATAGTTGTCTTCTTAAGGCTATGACACAATGCAAACCATAACAGAGTGAAACAAAGAAAGAAAAAAATCACAATCCTTGCTTCACATTGTACCATACCACAGCCTGTCTGTATCATAGATACAAAGCTGGACTTGCATTTTTGGGGGCACTAGGATGAGCAAAGCTTTTGGGCTCCTAAAAATAATAATTATGTTATAATTAAATTTCTTAGATTTTTTTCTCATGTTGAGATTCTCTTACTTATCTATTTGAGCTTCTTGCACTATCTTCATAGTTGTCTTCTTAAGGCTATGACACAATGCAAACCATAACAGAGTGAAACAAAGAAAGAAAAAAATCACAATCCTTGCTTCACATTGTACCATACCACAGCCTGTCTGTATCATAGATACAAAGCTGGACTTGCATTTTTGGGGGCACTAGGATGAGCAAAGCTTTTGGGCTCCTAAAAATAATAATTATGTCTGAAATAACTTATAACTTCATTATAACAAACAAAAATTCAAATCAGCTGTGTCTAATTTTAAAAGCTCCTTATAACTTATAAGGAACTTTTAAAATTTTATTTTCTATTTAGCACTTTAATAAAAACCCATTTTTTTCTTATTAAAAGTTTATAAAAGTTGAAAACAGATTGATAGTTTTGGGGTCCCTAGAATTGTGGGGCCCTAGGACTCTGCCTATAGGTAAATCTGGCACTGCATTAATATGTTATTTCTCATTTTTTCATAGATTCATTGAGAGAGGTTGCTTGAGGAGTATTGTTGCTTTGTTGATATTAAAAAGAAATGATTGTACATATATGATCTTGTGATCAAGTCAAAAAAGCCCTGAAGAAGATAAAGGACTTGCATTTTTGGGGGCACTAGGATGAGCAAAGCTTTTGGGCTCCTAAAAATAATAATTGTCTGAAATAACTTATAACTTCGTTATAACAAACAAAAATTCAAATCAGCTGTGTCTAATTTTAAAAGCTTCTTATAACTTATAAGGAACTTTTAAAATTTTATTTTCTATTAATTCAAATCAGCTACGTCTAATTTTAAAGGATCCTTATAACTTATAAGAACCCTTTAAAATTTTACTTTCTATCTAGCACTTTAATAAAAACCCATTTTTTTCTTATTAAAAGTTTATAAAAGTTGAAAACAGATTGATAGTTTTGGGGTCCCTAGAATTGTGGGGCCCTAGGACTCTGCCTATAGGTAAATCTGGCACTGCATTAATATGTTATTTCTCATTTTTTCATAGATTCATTGAGAGAGGTTGCTTGAGGAGTATTGTTGCTTTGTTGATATTAAAAAGAAATGATTGTACATATATGATCTTGTAATCAAGTCAAAAAAGCCCTGAAGAAGATAAAGAAGAAAATATAGATATAGTCTTCTTTGTACTTCTAACACAAATTTAATATCATAATCCCAATTACATAGTTGAATCTTTTCTATTTTCCAAATCTATGAAACAGTTGTTTCTATTGGCTGATTGCTTCCTTCACATCTTGCTGGATCATATTGTACATGTGTGCTGATCGGCTAATGTTCAGTTTTTTCATCTTGTATGACTATGTGAGCTAATATGAATATCTGCACAGGAAAGGCTTGTCCATAACATTGTACATACATGCAAATCTATGCAGAGTTTGCTTTCTTATACTTTGCTTTGTATCACATGCAGTGTGTTACAGTCTTTACTGTAACCATGGTCTTGTGCTTGTTTATACTACACTCTAGGTTGTTTCCTTTGTTTTTCTTCAATATTACTACACTGTGTCTTAATTCTTCCTGCTCTAATCCCTGCTTTTTTTATATTGGAAGGGTTTCTTAGACAGACCAGTATTAGGAAAGGAATATAGGCTTCTTTTCTGTGTACTCCTATTACATAATCTCTATTTTTTTATGTGATTACTACTTATTGCCATTTCACTTGTTTCAATTATGAATGATTGATTCACAACACGATTTAAAGTGAAAAAACTTAATTAAGATTGTTTCTAAAATTACTGAAAATGGCTTATTAAAGCTGAAAGTACTATAATTATTCAATAAATTAAGTTTTTTCACTTTTTCTTCTGCCTGGAGCCTCAACCAGTCTTAATCTGCCACTGACAGTGGGTGATTGGTTAATGAACTGTTTGGATAACAAACACTTTTGCGAAAGATTTTAATGCTCAGGTAATGAACATAAATTTGGATAACAAACACTTCACAGAACAAACTGTGGAACTGACGGAATGACAGATCAGCCGGATGTCTGCATGGTAAAGCTGTGGCTTACTATGCTGGAGGATCTGGGTCCCAATTCTCCAATTTTTCAGAAGGGGGCCTGGCCTGTTGAGCCTCATCCTTCAACCATCTGGTTGACCCCATCATGGGTGTTAGCCAGTCTGTGATGAGTTCTATAAGTAACTGCTGCCAGATAAAAATATCTCAGAAGGTATGGTGGCTTAACTAACCTAATGGAATGACAGGCTTAGGCCTTGCATGTTCATGGACATATGGGTAAGGATGGGAGAACAGATAAAAATATCTCAGAAGGTATGGTGGCTTAACTAACCTAATGGAATGACAGGCTTAAGCCTTGCATGTTCATGGACATATGGGTAAGGATGGGAGGACAATAGTTTTTCCCAATTAAAATGAACTTGTAGACAACTTAAAGATCAAAGATTTATTAAAGAAGGTAAGAGAGAGATTTTACAATATTTTGATGTCAAAGATTTATTAAAGAAGGTAAGAGAGAGATTTTACAATTTTTTGGAAATTTTTTCGTCTGATTTATTAAAGAAGGTAAGAGAGAGATTTTACAATATTTTGGTCTTAATATGTACCCATATCAGGATGAGGTCAATAGGATTGGGATCTCTACAACGACAATGTAATTACTCACTTCTGAAAAATCCTGAAGAACAGAGAAAAGCAATCAACATTGGACATATTCTTTGATGGAAAAAAAACATAATAGATTAAAATGTAAAGGTGGGTACAGAATGGCTGAACCACACCTGTATTGTAACGGTGCGATACAGGTTCGTAGAAATAACAACACTACGAACCTGTCACGCATCTCCAGCGAACCGCAATAAGAGCGATCTAGTGGCGAACACGTAGTGTACTTATCGGTGTTTATACACAACGAATAGGATGGATTCCGACGAAGCGTTAGCTTTATTATTGTGCAGTGGTTGTTTGCTAGTAATGGCTAATTTAAAAAGTAAGAAGAAATACTCGAAGATGGTGGCGCTTTATTATTGTGCAGTGGTTGTTTGCTAGTAATGGCTAATTTAAAAAAAAAGAAGAAATAATCGAAGATGGTGGCAAACAAAATTATGTAACAATAGGCACGGGTCAGAGCTTCTGAGAGATTTAAAGTTCCAAGAAGTCAGCGGCAAGTTTTCTAAAAAATAAAACAATATATTGACTGTATCATAGGCCAAAAATGGGCCTAAACAACCCATAGTAATCGAAATTAATAAATAAAACGTGTTAATCTTGGAATTCGTAGTTCGCAGAACTTGCACAAACTTGTTTTGAACACGTCCACACTGCACCTGCAAATCTCCTTTGTGATCGTCGAAAAACCGACAGAGAATGGATTGCAGCAACAAGTTCGTGAGATGTTCATTGGTGGTTCACTGCGTTAAAAATATACGTCCTAAGTGAGCGCGAACCTGTATCGCACCGTTACAATACAGGTGCGGTTCGGCCAATCTGTACGCACCTTAAGACTATGTAAGTATATATTATGATTATTACATATAAATAAACAGTAAGAAATTATATTATTTATTTATTTTTTGAACTCCAGAACGAATTAATCAAATTCCCATAAAAACCTATGGTAAATCAACGATCGGTTAACGAACAATTCAGATAACATAAACATTGTCTTTGAACAGATTATGTTCGTTAACCGATCACCCACTATATGCTATAAAATATACTAATTGTGTTAAACATTTAGTATAAGATATAAAATAGTTCCTCGTGATAAAAATTCATGGAGAGATGTTTTTACACAGGCAAATCCCCATCTTATGTAGATCCATATTTATGTAAAGATTCCCTGATCATAGCAGCTATAATACAGAGATATAAGCATTTTTCATCTAATTTTTATCATTTATCATATATAATGGTTTTTGTTCAAGTTTTGTTTTTTTGGATAATAGATACAAGCTCAGTTTTTCAGGTAGAACTATTTATTTATTTTTAAAGAAACTGGGATGCTTATGTATGTAAATTAAAAATTGCTGTGTGGGATAAGCCTACTTCAGCAATTTTTAGTTTATATGCATAAAATAGAATCTATTGACTATATTGTCTTTATAGAATTTATTGTAGCTATTGTCTATATATAAAAAGGCAGAAAGTGTTAATTATTTTGTTTTTGTGGGCTTATTAGGTTAAATTTTAGTTAATGACTAGGCCTGAACCCAGACCTGTCCTGAAAACCTGAAAGTATGGGATTTTGAAGTGGATCCAAATCCTCAAGATAAATAATAATCATAGCACTGAGATAGGTACAAAGAAGTAAAAACTATAAAATTGCAGAACTTTCAGTTTTATTAACACTCTTCAGTCTGCATACAAAAATTTTAAAGAATAGCATTCCATAGAACATCTCTATGAAATTGCTAAATTTAAATGCAGACTGAAGAGAGTTAATAATAACCAAAAGTGTTTTCTGCAATTTTATAGTTTTTACTTCTTTGTAACTCTCTCAGTTCTATGATTATTATCTATCAAGACAGTGGTTTTTTAATTCTTAATAGATTATTTCTCCAAGATAGTAAACAACTGCTTTATTGTGTGGCTTATGTGCTTATTCTTTAATATAACTATTTTTAATGTTATATCTTTGTGACACAATATAGAGTACTTTTTAGTATTGCATTGGGTATGCTCTTAGATACTTATATTTTGACTTACATAAGATTTAGCAAAATAATTCACTTATGTAAGCTGAAGATTGTTTATGTTTTAATTCTCTCTCATAAATATTAAATATGCTTAAATTAATTTAATAATGTAAAGATTTGTGAAAGAATACTGTTGATGGATTGTAGAAACATTATAAAATTTTGCAATAGTATATTTATATGCCACTTTTTCTTTATGGTAATACTATAATAAAAACTATCCTGAGATCTTAACAAAAGTATATGTTTTTTACTTTTCTTCTTAAACATCAATATGAATTTATGTTGTCAAAGAAATACTATAGCAGTAGTGGTGAGAAGAGTATCATCACCACAGATTTCTGTGATCATTTACTAAATACCAAATTCAAGAGGGTACTAATGTATAAGAATATTAAAAATTATTTTAATGAATGTATATGTAAATCAAATTATATTTAATATTGAATGAAATTATAATACATGTTGTCTCAATTTACAAGTTCCCACTTAAATAGTTCTCAGGTTTGAGAATTTTTCAAATATGATATATCAAAAAAATAAAAAATATGAATATTAATTGCAAAAAATAAATGTGAGACATTCATAAATAGGTATTTCAAATCTCATACATAGTTATATAATACAATATAATATAACTGGTTTGTAATGGAAACACTGTCATCTGCTACAAAATTGGAAAAATCAAACTGGTGGCACCAAAAGTGGAAATAGATGCCTTTTGGCAACTATGGTTTTATCAGCACTTTATATAAATAATTTTCATTCCTGGATTGTTTTTAAGGCAGTAATTTATCTGTATAAAAGCTCATCTATTTATTTATTAATAATAATAATAATAATTAAAAATTCTTTAACATTAGTATGACATAAATAATTTCTTTATTACTGTTATTTGCTGAATTTTAAAAGCTATGTTTTCATTTTTTTAGATAAATAAATCATTGATTACTTCATAAAATTATTGATTTTGTTGATCACTTAATTTTTCTATGGTTAAGTTTCATTGTTGAAAATGGAACTCTTTATTTTTAACATAATAAAAAATTGATTCTTGGTATATGAATTCTTACTTTAAGAGTTTACTCCAGGTACTTCTTAAATGAAGAACTACTTCTATATGCATATAAGAGTACTTTAAAAACTTTAAAAAATTATTAAGAAAGTGGGAGTAGCCAATTTATCTCTGCACTTTTGATCATTATAAAAGTACTGAATCTGAAATTATTTTGATAAAAGATTTTAAGATCTCAAGATTTAATAACAGTGCATTTTCAAATATGATTTATTAATTTTGAAAAATACATATGAACTTTTTACAATGCATAGCAAAGTATTTTTTTTTTTTTTTTTAAAAAATTAGGTGTCAGCACTTACATAGCAAAGTTTTTTTTTTTTTTTTTTAACCAACAAATTTCATGTTGCCTTCTTTTCTGTTGCTTTTATATGCATTATCATTAGACTTTATTAGTGATTTTTTTTCTTGCCCCATTTTATGATTTGACTAGAGAGAACTTCATAATTATCAAGATTTTCAAATGATTCAAGAACAGATTTTAAACAAATCGTATTTTTATACAGTATTGATTTAAAATTTTTAAAAATGTTATTAATTATTTGGGAAATTTTAAACTCTCATATAGATTATTATTATGATTTATGTATAAAATAAATTATAATGAACATTCAATAATAGTTATCTTTTAAATAAAATTTTAAATTAATCAAAACTTTTTTTAAATGATGGGATTTTGAAGTGGATCCAAATCCTCAAGATAAATAATAATCATAGCACTGAGATAGGTACAAAGAAGTAAAAACTATAAAATTGCAGAACTTTCAGTTTTATTAACACTCTTCAGTCTGCATACAAAAATTTTAAAGAATAGCATTCCATAGAACATCTCTATGAAATTGCTAAATTTAAATGCAGACTGAAGAGAGTTAATAATAACCAAAAGTGTTTTCTGCAATTTTATAGTTTTTACTTCTTTGTAACTCTCTCAGTTCTATGATTATTATCTATCAAGACAGTGGTTTTTTAATTCTTAATAGATTATTTCTCCAAGATAGTAAACAATTGCTTTATTGTGTGGCTTATGTGCTTATTCTTTAATATAACTATTTTTAATGTTATATCTTTGTGACACAATATAGAGTACTTTTTAATATTGCATTGGGTATGCTCTTAGATACTTATATTTTGACTTACATAAGATTTAGCAAAATAATTCACTTATGTAAGCTGAAGATTGTTTATGTTTTAATTCTCTCTCATAAATATTAAATATGCTTAAATTAATTTAATAATGTAAAGATTTGTGAAAGAATAGTGTTGATGGATTGTAGAAACATTATAAAATTTTGCAATAGTATATTTATATGCCACTTTTTCTTTATGGTAATACTATAATAAAAACTATCCTGAGATCTTAACAAAAGTATATGTTTTTTACTTTTCTTCTTAAACATCAATATCAATTTGTTGTCAAAGAAATACTATAGCAGTAGTGGTGAGAAGAGTATCATCACCACAGATTTCTGTGATCA
>AYEL01091612.1:0-52068 GCA_000484575.1 Olivierus martensii | reverse complement strand
TACATAGCAAAGTTTTTTTTTTTTTTTTTTAACCAACAAATTTCATGTTGCCTTCTTTTCTGTTGCTTTTATATGCATTATCATTAGACTTTATTAGTGATTTTTTTTCTTGCCCCATTTTATGATTTGACTAGAGAGAACTTCATAATTATCAAGATTTTCAAATGATTCAAGAACAGATTTTAAACAAATCGTATTTTTATACAGTATTGATTTAAAATTTTTAAAAATGTTATTAATTATTTGGGAAATTTTAAACTCTCATATAGATTATTATTATGATTTATGTATAAAATAAATTATAATGAACATTCAATAATAGTTATCTTTTAAATAAAATTTTAAATTAATCAAAACTTTTTTTAAATGATAATTACTGTTTTATTAATTTTAACTATAATATAAAATTATTATATAATTTTAATCAGAATCTATATAGATTCTAAACAGTTGAAAATATAAGATTACTAGTAGATAAGTTAATCTACATGTCAAATTTACAAAAATTTAATTAAATCTTAATATTTAAGATTTTTTATTTTAAACCAAATTAACAACTAGGTTCCAAATTAAAATAAAACAAAATCGAAATTAGCTTACAGTTTAGATTTTGTTTTATTTTTTATTTTAATCAAATTACGTACACATTTCAAATTTCACATATGTTTTATGTTTGTTTTAATTTTTTTAATAGACTGCACTAGTTTTTATCATCTTATTTTTTTATAAACAGGAATACCGCTCTTTAATAAATAGCTGTCAACGATTTTCTTAAAATGCTTTCTTTAAAAAAAGCTGAGAATGATAATGATAAATCATATGAGGATTCTTTACATAAAAAAATTGAAATTCTCCCATTGGAATGGAAGAAGATGGAAAATATTAATATGGATTTAGATTATACAGTTCTTTTTTCAAAAAATCAAGCTGATTTTATTTTTAATCGTCTTGAAAAGGAAGTGAAATATTTCAACAATGATTTACTGAAAGTAAAAGTGTTTGGTAAATGGCATACAATACCAAGAAAACAGGTATAGTACTTTTTATTTCTAAAATTCTATAAATAATATACATTATTAATATGATATTTTTACTAAGATACTTTATTATTTTTACTCTAAAAATTGTAATATTGTGGTTGATGAATTGCTGTGCATTTGTGTAATGTGACCAATCGTAATTCTTCTTTTGTAAGTTCTGTCCTTCCTCGAAAAGTGTCCTCCTTTTCCTTGTGTTGAGTTTTTATCTAAAGAAATGCCAGACATTAAAATAGATGACAATTGTCTCTTTGAAGAAATTAGAAGACTGAATATGTATTTAAATTCTGAAAAATTAATAAAATGGGAAAATTAACATGTTGAAATTGATAAAAGATGGGTGGAAATATTCAGCCATTTCAAAGATGAACATATTCTTTGTGAAAATTTATTTATTTATTGTTCAATTTACATTGTGCTTCCATAAAATTAATGCAGCAGTTGAAAGAGTTTTTTCAATTGCTAATGATTTTTGGACAAGTGAGAAATTGAGATTGAATGTTGATACTCTTGCTGCAGCACTTGCCGTTAAATTAAATGTCAAAGACATTTCTTGTTCAGATATTTTCAATATATTGTTAAGAGATGATACATTGACAAAAAAATATTCATTCAATGGAAAAGTGCTCATTTAAATAATAATTAATAGGCATGTCAGCATAATTACAATATAAAATGCGACAAATGTTTTTATTATGCATTTATCATATTATAGTGTATTATTGTTGCAATGAATAAAACGTTTCTTTTATTTATGATATTTTTTCTTCAATTAATTTGCGTACTCCTTTTTATTGTAAAAAAAGTTGGTCACCTTAGTTTATGTAACTGCATATACTTGAATTCTGCAGTTACAGAATTCACATTTGCTAAGGGATTTATTGTAGTATGTCAGACAAAGAATTTTTAAGTTTCTGAAAAATTGCCAAAACATATTTGTGAATTATACCTATTTGTCATTTATGCATATATCTACATAAAACTACTTAAATTCTTATTGGATGAATTTTTAAGAAATTTTGATATTGGGAAATTTTCATTAAAATTAAATTGACAATCTAAACAGTTTCAATTTCGATTAAAGTTATATTATTATAACATATTTGCATTACTATTTTGTGTGTGTGTTCTAATTTATTTGAGTTTTGAATTTATTTTAAAATAAAACTTTCCTAGTATTAGGTAAGAAGTTATTCAGAAAAGAATTAACATTAAAAAAACATAATATATTTAATAAAATTATTTTTCTTAATTTCTTTTTAATAGGTAGCTTATGGAGAATCTGGACTAACTTATAACTTTTCAGGCAATACCATTCCTGCTCTTCCCTGGATATCTGTGATATCTGATTTACATAGAGTGATTTCTGCTGTTACAGGAATAGATTTCAATTTTGTTCTTGTTAATAGGTATTGTTATAAATTGATATATGAAAGAATTTTATATGAATTTAATTTTAATATAAAACTTATAATTTTTAAACAAATTTTTATTTTTATTAAGGTAAAAAAAATAATTGGTACAATTCTTAATATTCAATATTAAATGTTGAATATTAAGAATCATCATTAAATTTTAATGATACTTCATATAATACTTTTTGAAAGTTTGAAGTTAATTGAATATTTTAATAATAATAATTAGGTTACAAAACTATATAACAATCAGTTACTCTATCATACAAAGATGAAATGCATTTTGGGCATCAGTATCCACAGATAGATAACTACAGTATTAACCATGAATTTTCAAAATACAATGTAAAGTTGTTAATAATAATATGATTTTAGAACAACTTTTAATGTAGCATATTATCATCAAACCACGTTATTGCTGTAACTCTAAAAGAATTGAAACATTAAACTGTACTTTAGAAATCCGTATCTAATATGATTATTATTTATCTATTGAAAGATTGAGAAGAAAATATTGAATTCTGAAATGCTTTTCTTCCTTTATAATAATGTATCTGATTGTCACAAAGTCATCTAACTCATTAATTTTGTTAAAATAGTTCACCATATCTTCCAGATGTTATAAGAAGTACAAGTTAAATGCTTATAAGACTATTTGATGATAATCAAACATCATATTGTTAATCTTTTAATAGTTATTTAAAATAAATTTTGGATTAATGATTTTATTTTAGGTATAAAAATGGATTAGACCATATAGGTGAACATCAAGACAATGAAAAGGAATTACAAGAAAAAGTTCCCATTGCATCTCTTTCGTTTGGTCAGTCTAGAGATTTTATTTTCCGACACAAAGATTCTAGAGGAAAAAATGCAATACGTAAAATAGATCCTGTAAAAATTGAATTAAAACATGGAAGTCTTTTGATGATGAACTATCCTACTAATAAATATTGGTATCATTCTTTGCCAATCAGAAAAAAATGCCTTCATCCTAGAGTGAACTTAACTTTTAGAAAGTTTATTTAATATTTGAAATATATTTAAATATTATATACATTTTTAACATTTAAAATAAATTTGGAATTTGAGAAATTCAATGTTATAAAATTTTAAGACTTTTTGCTTTAAAAAAATTAATTTTATTGTATAATCATTATTTTAATTATGGTACTATTAATCTTTTGTTCAGTCAATTTTATGATATGTTAGCAGAATGTATCAATACTGCTCACACATATATTGAAAAATATATATGGTATATTAGGAAAGATTAGTTTTGATTATTTACATGTTGGTTTTGTCTATAGTTTTATCCATTAGTTATTTTTTTAATACAACCTTCATAACCTTCAAAAGATTCATAAATTTGACTCTGCATGTTTTTTCACTCTCCTATTTGAAAAAGATTTACTTGAAGGCATATTGAAATTCATAATGCTGTAATATTTTATATTATATATGTTGAAAATTGAACATGTTGCCAATCATCATTGTAGCTACAATCCTGCAGCAAAACACTTTTGATTGGAAAATGATTCTATGCATTGATTTTATTTATTTATTTGTTATTATTTTAAATATGATATTTTTTTGAAATTTTATAGATATTATCAAGCTAATTCAGTCAGGACTTGTATAAAATGCTTGTTTGGAGTGACATTTGTTATAATTACAAGATTATTTATTTATAGCACTATCTGATTTTTTTATGTCACTATAATTGAGTATTTTGACAAATGGTTGCAATGGTTGAAAAAGTTTAGACCAAATATTTAGTGTATATTATTTTCTATCAGAGCTATGTTAATTAATTTTATTGGATGGGAAAGAAGAAATTCACAGAATGTCAGTTATCCACTTATACAATTTGTTATAGTAGGTAATAACTAATGCATTTGAAATTACAAATGAGGCTTATTAGAAAAGGAAGAATTTTCACATCTCACCATCTGCTTTTTTATAAAATTTCATTGACAAGTGGTATAAATTCTTAATCAGGACTTTCTTCTTTTCTTAACTTTCTAGACTGAAGAATTTTAACATTTTATGTCAGCTATCAATTAAGTTATTAAATTTCGTTCAATTGTTAGATTATTTGAATAAAGAAAAAATCATTAAATAATTCAGTTTTTTAAGTTGGATAATCAGAAAGAACAGTGCCAAATATAATGGTTATAGCTTTTACCATTTAGGAGATTACTTGACACAAAGAAAAAAAACAAAAATTCAAAAGTGGAGAGCTAGTGTGGAATTGATCTCTAATTTTGTTTTGGCTTTAGGATTTGTACTTCACCTTTTAATGGTGAAGATGTAAACATTAGCATCTTTTTCAATTTGAATATTTATGAGATTCAAATAACATACAATCCAAAATATATGTAAGATTAATTTACAAAGTTAGGCTAAGTATTTCCTAGCAGGATATGCAAATGATATTTATCTTTACTAATAAATGACAATGTGTGCATACATGTGTGTGGCAGTCATGAATTTTAAGAAAATTAAACTAATATTTTATTACTTTGACATTTTGTTAATTTAATCAAAGGATTTTAGTCTATCAAAAAATATTAATACAAAATTTTTAATTATTATTTAAATTCTTAAGATTTTTATTCTAATTACCTGTTTATTGAATGTTAAATTTTCATTCTCATTAAGGTTTGGTCCCATGCTCACTGGACCAGTGATCTGGGTATCAAAAATTATTATTGCAAAAGATAATAATGATATTATTTTAAAGATCTTTTATGACGGTTTGCTGATTTTTTTCATATTTGAAAATTTTCTTGATTTTCGTCAAATTTAAAATCAAAAGTAATATAGAGACTTTATTTTTCAAGTAAAATTATATGACCTGATTAAATTAACAAAATGTCAAAACAGTAAAATATTAATTTAATTTTAATGCTAATTCAAAAATATCTTTGCTTTTAAATATTGATTACTTCCCAAAAGTTGTAGATTTTTTTTTTCTATAGGATAAGTAATAATGATAATGAACACTATCTGGTCATTTTATGAGAGTTATAAGATCACCATGTAATCTATTTCTCCATTAATGACTTGAACTAATTAGCAATTTTTATAAAATTTGGCAATAATATTCTGCTATTGAAAGTGAGTAAGCCTCATAATGAGTAAAGCCTCAATTATCATGAGACAACTCTATATAATTAACCCTCTAGCTTCAACCATCTAAAAATGGAGAATGTTCAAAATTCTAATCGTCACAGCTAGAGAGAAATTAATAAATTACAGAACATTATAAGATATTATTCAAATAGATTTTTTTATCCTGAAATAAACAAATATACAGTACTTTATATTAAGATGATTATATTCATGATGAGTAACGAAATGATTTGGAATTTAATAAGAAAAAATCTATTAATATTTTCAAGAGAGGAATATTTAATTTTCATTTCTTAGATAATCTTATATTTAGTCGAATAATCAACAAACTATTATGGGAAAATGACCATGTAGTTTGATTAATACTTTTTGAAAGCTACATGTTTGTACTGAGATCATTTATTTGTGTTAAAACAGATAATTTACAACTATTTGCTTGATTGATAAGTTTTTGTCTGATATTTACAAGTTTCTTTTCTTCTGATAAAAAGGAAGGTATTATATAAAATTGCATTTTGAAAAATTATCAAATACCATATCATTTATATGCATATACTTTAGGCATTTTAAAATTAATTCAAATAGGAATTTTGAAAATATTATAGATAAGAAACTTATTTTGGAAAATTAAACTGGAAAATAATTTTTTAATAATTTTGTATTAGACCTGATGATATGATAGCCCTGAAGAAGACATGAAAACATTAGTCAAATAAAGTAATGTAACTTGTGCAGTCTTGAGCTATTTTTGAATTTACTATTTTTATTTGTGTTATCATAAATAAAATACTTAAAATATTTAGAAGGTTCATATATAAATTTTTCTACATAAAACATAGAAAACAGATTTTCTTTCATAATTATTAAAGAATATATTGTGGAGTGTCAATACATTTAAATATAACAACATTTAACTTTTTAATAAATCGCAATAAAAAAGTTCACCAACATAATAAATCTATTTCATTTTATTTCAACATTTAGTAAGTTTAAGACAAAATAAGTTGCTAAACATGCAATACTCCATTTTTAAATCTATCATTACTTTCTTTAATTAATAATTTTCTAAATAACTAGATCATATTTAGTTTTTGCATTGATATTATTACATTAGTAAATTTTGTGTAATATCAATCTTTTGTAATTATGTATTTTATATAATGTTAAAAACAATTGAATTAAGCTCACCCCAATAGGTCACAATTTGTGATAAATGATTGATGATTTTAGATGTTTAATTACATTATACCATCAACGATCTCTGGATTTTTAATTAAATCTAATTTTAAATAAATTTGAATATCATTTTTTTTTAAATACAAAATATAGAGCACTATACAATATATTAACTAATGATGATTTATTAAATTTATATATATAAAATGCAAATTTGACTATCAATCTGTTCCACAGGCATTCGTACCATTTAACTCATCGGGACCAACTTGGCCTAGAGACTTACCGCTACCCTACGGGTAACAGGCTATGCTGGGCCTACATTGCCCAGAGGGTGGAGTATTTTGGAATAGCAATGAAAATGCTTTCATTTAAATCTTTCCGAATTAATGTCTAGCATCCGGGAAATCCGCGAAATTTATAAATCCCGGGAATTTAATATATTTTTCCCGGGATCAATTTTTTTTGTTGATCGCGAATAAATGTTATTTTCCTTGCCATTTGATGGTATTTTCATTTTGAGCAATTAAAAAATAGTAGTAAATTGAAATTCTAATTGAAAATTAGAATAATTGGGAACTACATAATTTGATTGACATTAAGAATCAATATAGCGGACAGTAGTAATAAATTTTAAGAAAATTTATCGATTTTGGCCGATTTTCCTTTTAAAATAATACAATGTAGAAGAAATAATCATTTTGAATATTAAATATTTATTTTGTATTAATTATCTAGGCCAGTAATTCTCAACCACTGTACCGCGGGAAACTAGTGTGCCGCCAAATTTTTGACGGTGTGCCGCAAAAAATTAAGAATGGATTGTATGTATTCTTCTTCTAATTCTTCTTTTAGTAATATGGAGACGGGAAACTAGTGTGCCGCCAAATTTTTGACGGTGTGCCGCAAAAAATTAAGAATGGATTATATGTATTCTTCTTCTTCTTCTTTTAGTAATATGGAGGTTTTAGCTGGCACTGGATTGTATGTATGTAATTGTATGAATCATATACAGTGACTCTCATGGTTATTCGTACGAATAGTGAAATCTTTATTTATCCTTAATTAAAAATATATAAAAATAATTCATCGTGTTTATTTTATTATTAATATTTTATTTATCCTGTCAAAAGGAAATTTAGAAAAAATTAGCTTAAAAAATGGCATAAATTAATTTATAAAAAATATTTAAAGGAAACATCGCAGCATTTTAGTATAGGCTATTAAATAACATTCTAAATCAGTGGTTCTCAACCACTGTGCCGCAGCACACTAGTGTGCTGCCAAATCTTTGATGATGTGCTGCAAAAAATTAAGAATGGATTGTATGTATGAAATTGTATGAATCATATATATTAATAGCGAAACGTGGTTGGCTGAATATCCCTTTTGCAAGTGAACCACTGTACTGATTCTTATAGTGTATCGTTAGAAAAATCTAACCCTCGAATTTCTGCAACAGCCAAAATTTTCTCTCGTTATTCATAATTTAAAAATTAAGGAATAAAAATTAAATTTATAAAAAGATAAAATCCGCAGGTAGCGCTATAATTTAATAATTTGATGATCTCATGTACGAAAAAGATAAAATCCGCAGGTAGCGCTATAATTTAATAATTTGATGATCCCATGTACGAATATGTCTGTAATCCGAATGTAAATAATAAGAATAAATACAATAATCTGTTAATAAAAATTCATTGTTAAATCTAAATTATTATTAAAAATATTTAGGTGTGCCGCCAAATTTTAAAATATTGAAATGTATTCCTCAACAGAAAAAACGTTGAGAACCACTGCTAGGCGCAAGAGTGCGCCGGGCCAAGTTCTCGCAGTGCGCATCGTGTATATTTACACGAACTAACTTAAACGCTATTTGACGCCTCTATAATTTCGCTTGCAATTCAGCTAATAGTGAATTGCTTGAAATAGTGGTATTCACCTATGAAATCATATAACAATATAGAAACTATTAGAAAGATTTATAATTTCGGTAGTAATTTTTTTGACTAAAAAACGATGTAGATTATAAATAGTTACAACAAAACATTAGACGTATCATCTATTCGGAAACAGAATTAATAACAGAATATCACCATGGCAATTATGATTGATTAGTTCGTTAACATAAAATAAACATTGAATTATTCTTCATTATAAACGAATTCTACATCATTTGTTATGAAGAAGAATTATTATAACTGAAACCAAGATTATATTCAAGCTTTGTTACTCATTAATTGAAACGTCTTTACAGATTGCTATATAACTAGACAAATATAATGAAAATATTAAATTATTAAAACAGTTATTGTACTAAATAAAGTCGCAGCATATAGGTCTATTTTTAAAAGGGCATTAATAATTTTTTAACAAAAGATTGTGATCAGAGAGTACGATAACTTAGCAAAAAAAAAAATTTTTTTTTTAATTGTTTCGAATTATATTTTAAATATTTTTCTTTTTATTTCGTTCCAATGAATAAAAATAAAAATGTATCAATAATTTTCTTTAAGTAGAAATGATATAAGTTGATGTACGAGTCTTGAGAATGTTAGATTAGAGAAGCTCCTAAATTATAAAAATTTAGAAGAGGATCTTTTAACAGAAACCTCAAAAATGTTGACTATAATTAATAAAAGTAAACAGGAAAATTCCAATCTCATTAAAATATGCAAACGCCTACGCCAAAGTATTTAAAATTAAAGCAAACTTTTCATTATAACAAACGAGTTAGTTCATATTTGCGACTTTGTTTTTTCCTCGACTGAAACAATCGATAAAGCTGATGAAATTAACTTTATACAGCGTGTCCTATACGTAAATATTTAATACACATATTCTGGAATTATATCCAATTATAATTATAAGATCTATTCATATTTCTTTCCCTCTCTACTTTTACATATCGTCGTAGTAATACATTTTTTAATCGCTTGTATATATACAATTTTGTTAAATAATGCAGACTGCATTACATAGGATGGATATTAAATTATGTATGTATATATATAAATGAATATACAATTTTGTTAAATAATGCAGACTGCATTACATAGGATGGATATTAAATTATGTACGTATATATATTATGCATAATATATGATGCACGAACTAGTTATGTTAATGATCTTTACATCTTAACTATCTCAGATTAATTTATTAAAGGATTAAGACGTATCGAGATTTTTATTCTAGGTACGTAACGTCGGCAGACGGCTATAAATACGTATCTAGATGGTAACAATTATTTATAACCATAACAAAGAAACAAGAATAGTTTTTAAAAAAATACGATCGAATTTACATAATATATAAAAACTATTTTTGTGTAGCAAGTAGTGATTTATAAAATTTGATACGAGAGATTTCATCTTTTTATTTTAATTTTTTTACATTATTGTTATCGTGGTTATTGTTGTTGTTATCATCATCGGTTGCATGTTATAATACGTTCCGCACAACCGGATTTTATTATGTTGAAACTTCACATGGTTTCATATCACATTTTCTTATCTATCAAAAATTTGCATTAAATGTTTGCATTTCGCGAACAATAAAGATTTTTGCGATAAAAATCGATATTTTTCGAATATAAATTGGTTTACAATCGACTAAAATTTGATAAAATTTCGAATAAATTCTACTTATATATTTTTTATTTCTGATTATTTCTTCAAATATTTTTCTTTCCAACCGACAACACGTCCATTAAATAAAGGCACTTAGCTTCAGAGATACATTTTTCATAACAATCAAGATGTAATAATAATAATAATGGCTGGAAGAGAAAGAAATAAAAAGATGTCACACATAGAATAAGAAAAATAATTACTATGTTGTTGAAAACTATGAGAAAATAATAGATAAAAGTATTATCTCTATTAATAAGCACGGGTTAGTGATCATTCATTTTCCATTAATCCAGAAAGGCATCAAATAACTGCACGATGGCCGTATCCCTTAAGAGAGCAATCAATTCACTATTGATCAATGCCGTTGTAATAATGAACTTTCCTCCGAAGAATGCGAACTTATCTTAAACTTCCATAACTAACAAACTATAAATAATCAAGCTCGTAACACGATACGATAACAGCAAAAAAAAATTAAATAAAAAAATCTAAACTGGATGAGAAGCGACTTCCGCACTTTAACTACCATAAACTTACGTTGTAAAAATTATTTAGAATTTTTTCATATTTTTTTTAAAGTAAAAGATGTAATATCTAAAAAAAGTAATAAAGTATATCGAGATGTAGCGCAACTTTCTCCCGATGAATATTTTTTTTTTTTATATATTTGTCCCGATGAATATTTTTTTTTTTTATAAATTTGTTACTTTTTTTCCAATTGAATTAAACTTAGAAAGAAATAAAAAAAAATAACATGAAAGTTGCCTAATTAAGTTTTGAAAATCTGTGTACTTCAAAAATTTTCCAACCTTTTGAAATTAATTTGTCGTATTGACATTTTGCATTTTCCATTTCTGCCAAGTGCATTTCGTTTCTCTAAAAGATAATTAAATTGTCTGTAGCAAAATTCAAATGAGAATTCATAATTTAGAGTTTATATATGATGATTTTTATAAACAAATCTAGATAAATATCGCGAAGAAAAAAGTATATTCAAACGTGTTAAACATATATATACATACATAAGCAAATGATATACATTTATAGAAAAGTTTTTTTTTTATATAGGAATGTGCTCAAGTCAAATATTCAGAAGTTAAAACTTCACAACATTCTTAATAATAAATACATTAATCAAGTGTATTAAATTAGCGAAACCTTCAAAAATGAATAATTATAAATATTTAATGCGATTTATAAATATTCATTCATGCAAATTCAGGATTTATTTTAAATAAAATTGTCTTATTAAATCATTTAAAATAAATTTACATAAATGCCAATTTTTAAGCCATATGCTAATCACAGTTGCCAATCATTCAAATGTTAAAGGATTAAAGAAAAATATGCGAAATATTTTCCGGAAAATATAATAAAACTGATTTTTTATAACTTACATTTGCAAGTTGATCAAATCTTCCGAAGAGTTCGTTGAGTAATCGAACCAGTTCTTGAGCAGTACACTGAGAAGACAGAACAGTAAATCCGACAATGTCTGCAAACAGAATACTGAAAAAAAGAGAAAAAAATAAAAAATATTAGAATTTTTATGGCAGATATTCTTTATTATATGTTATATCACTTAAGATAATTAAAACTGTACGAAATCCTATTGCGATTAAGAAATTGTTGTTACTAGAAAATAATTACGTTAAAACAATCACTAAATGGTTTCCTATTAAATAACATAGTCTATCTGGTGGTATTAATAATAAATCTATGGAGAAAGCGTAAAAGAGAGGGATAGTAGATGTGCTTATAACCACTTAATTAACTGTCTGAAAACTGCGTTGAGATGATTAGTTTGGTTGAAAGAAATGAATACCGACATTTTTACGTCCAGATTAGCATATTATCCGAGTTCAGATAAGAATAATCAACTCTCATTCATGCTGCGAATTAAGTTGTTATATGTAAACAAATTTTATTAAATTTCTAGCTGTGATCGCAATTTATTCGTTTTTTTATCATTCTTATTCGCAAGAATAAAAAAAATATTTTTTAAAACTGCATACAAAATAACGAATTAAAATTTATTTTAAACCATAACTTTTTTTATGGTTATGTTTCGGAATTTATAAGAAAACTTAGCAGTGAAAAATGGCACAATCACGGGACTCGATTTGAATAAGGCAGAAACACAAACAACTATCTATCATGAGGGTGAATAATGAATGAATGGAATCAAAATATTTCTGCTGCAAGAGGAACTCATTTCCAGCAAACCGACATAAAAATTCCGATCTATGAAGAGCACGGCTGAACGACAGTATGAGATATGTTCACTAAATCTCTTCCCAACTTGATAAATCATCTTACGGGTTTCCTGGTTGTCAATGACATGAGACAAGAGCACTTCTTGCCATGTACGACCAGCCAACACAATTATGTCATTCTAAATAAATCTATGCGTTATAACATTCGGATAATTTATTACTTTTATAAGACTTGTTATCGCTGCTTAATAAGAAAGTAGCTTTTACTAAGAATTACACGTGTTATTTTATTAGAATGTTGACATTGGGGTATACTTACTGGTGATTTGCTGCATCATTTCAATAAATTTGGCCATTTTTACCGAATTTATTCGCTTAACTGCTGTCGTAAGTAATTAAACGCATTTGCTATCGCTAATGATGTCGTATATCTATCCAAGTTTACATTTTGTTACAATACGTAGTCGGGTTAGATATTTTTGAAAGTCAGATTAATAAAATAATAATAATTCTGCAACTACGGAACGACGGTATAATTTAAACGAAATTTTCTTTTTGATTTATTTATGGCATAAATCTATTATGAATGAAGAAATACGGATGTGCAGAATAATGCAATGAATATAAGATTACAAATTTCTGAACTACTGCTATTTCTCTTAATATGAACTAGAACTTATTTATTATATGCCCTGAAACAAGAATAATTCTGTTAAAACAAGTGTAAATTTTTAACTTATTGTTACGTCACATTGTTGCGTCATAATCAACTGATACCATTGTTAGATACATCCACACGAATCTAAGTACGTGTATTGTTAATTCGTTTAACATGGATGTAAATTTTCGTTTTAATTTATTGTTACGTTACATTGTTGCGTCATAATGAAATCTTATCATTTTTGGATACAGGTGCACAAATTTAAATATTATTACATAGATTAAAACGTCACAAGACTGTAAATGATTTGAATAAATAAATTAAATATTTTTTCATTCTTTTGTAATCATATTTTTAAAAATTAAACTAGAAACAAAAATGTTAAACGTTATATATGTAAAACTTCACGTTTAATCAGAACAGAGTAGAGGCAAATTCAGACAAATTTGCGCTGTCTGCCGAAATAAGAATTTTTTTCATTTTGTTTTTTTTTACATTTTTAAGAATCGTATTTTCTATTAGACAGTTTTCGTTATTGAAGTTTGTAAGCTGTCATCTTTAGCAAAGATTTGACATCATCTTTCGACTAACTTTGCCCTCAAGGTAGCTAGAGAATTATTCAAACAGCGACTAAATCCAAAATATTACTAGGAAGCACAGAGAAGCTGCGTCAGGAAGGATTTGTAAAATGTAGAATAATAAACGTTTCTGACTGAGATGACTTCCAGATACAAACATTCGGCTGAATGAAAGTTATTTTGCTTTCAATCTATTGTATATGCCTACACTTCTTTTCGAAAGTTAGCCTTTTAAAACATGGCTAATCCATCTCCAACGTGGTTTCGAATAGATGCTGATTATGGAAATAGTTATAAATAGTAAAGTAATATTACAAGCAATATTTCATTTAGATCTTTCAATTACACCTTTCGGGAAATTTCGCCAATATTATTCTAAAATTAGAGAATAATAGAAAGATTGATTTACTCCACACGTAAACATTAACTCATTACTTTCAAGTTAATTTATCACAAGATCCTTGAAAATTTACAACCCTGTTAACTGAATTAATAATACACGTATTTAGATTTGTGTGAATGCATCTAACAATGGTATCAATTGATTATGACGCAACAATGTGGCGTAACAATGAGTAAAATAAATTACACTTGTTTTGACGGAATTATTCTTGTTTGTAGGCATAAAATAAATAAATTTTATTTCCCAAATACTTCAGAAATTTTTGTTTATATTTTAATAATTTTTAAATGATTAAAATTAATAAAATAAAATATACTTTCATTGTAAATAACTTAAATCAGTCCAATAAATTTGAGAATTACTGAAAAATAATATCAGTTTTGAACATTAAGAATTATTACAAATTTATGAAAAAATTAGACGTGTCTTAAGTGTGATCTATCTCTTCACTACGATCGACATTAATTAATATCTGAGGCTTGATAATTATTTTAATTTTTAATCAATAATTTAGATGTATGCGATGCAAATATGTTAAATGATGCGATAGATCATCAGTTAAAACTCTTAGCACAAATCTTTCATTTACTTTTTAAACATACGAATTTTTATTTTATATTTTTAGAGAATATTTTAAACGGTATCTGAAGCGGAACAAAACAATTGATTTTCAATATTTCACTCTGGGTTAACAGCCTTCGAGTTAGCCTTTTAATCTTTTCCGTAATTTAAGTAAATTTTTACAAAATCCTAATTGAAAATTATCGATTTTTAGAATGTTTAAAAAAGAATTAATGTATAAATTTAATTAAAATGTATAAATTATAGAGTTTTCGGCTATTAACAGTAAGTGCACGGAAAAATATTTTTTTCCTGTCATTATAACTGGTGTCGCCAGTTTTCAAATCCTTCTTGAAGATAATTTAAAATATGCTGAATAATTTGTCACAAGGAAAAGTATTTTTAAAATAGAGTAAATTATTCAAAGAATTAAAAAATATGCAATATTCGTTGACATTCTTGTTAAAAATATTGTAAATTTTTCGTTTTTATTAATCATTTCAACTGAGACAGAGAGAAACCAATTATGTAAATTAATAATGAGAATCAGAACTATTTAACCACATCATAAATTTAACATAGATTAAGATAAATAGGACGGTAGTTTGTTAAAGTTTACTTCCTCTTAGAACTGTAAATATCATTTCCTAAGTCCCGCATCTAATATTTAAAAGTATATAAAGAAGAAGAGGAAAAAAAACACCGAATCAGCTAACTGATAGAGAAATAATGCGAATAAATACATTAAATGAACAAAAGCCAAGCGATAAATATTAATAAAAAATAAAAAAATAAAAAAAAAAACAGAATTACTTTCGACAGCGCTTTGTGATTTATGATGTCGGCTTTACAATTCTACTTCGATCAGAAATGTTCTATTTAATCTAGGAATTCTAGCAGTTTGCAATAAAAATCGGTTTTTCTATTATAGTAGAGATGCGAGAAGAATTTAGAACAATGATAACAGAATTTCTGAACGTGTGCGAGAAAGATTGAAGCCATTTTGTACAGATATTTCAGTTTAACAAACAGTTTTACTCGCTTTTATAGCTAATATATCAATAAACTTGTTTAGTTTTATTTTCTTTAACTGGTCTCTTTTATAAATTATTGATGCACTCCGGAATTACAAGCATGAGATGTATTCGATTCATATATTGATTGTTGCTCTGTATTATCTAAAAATTGTAAACAAGGTATTAGTCGCTATAAGCAAGAAAACAATTTTTTTTCTGATTTAACTTGGTTTAATTAAAACTTTTTGATATTTTTTATACAATATATCGTTTATTCTGCTATATTGTATAAAAAATATCAAATGGTTTAATTTCTAAATTCTATTTTTAACATTCAATTCTTTGATACATTCTGTTAAAATACGAATGCATTTTTATTTAATTTAAACTACTGTTACGTTTGTTATGTCACATTGTTGCGTCATAATGCTTTCACATAATAATAAATATTTATTTTTCGCGTATGTGAATGTATTATGACGCAATAATATGATCTTTTAATAATAATAATAAATATTTAAATTTTTTTTGTATATTAAAAGATCATAGTGTTGCGTTATAACAATAGATTCACATACACAAGAAAATTAAATATTTATTATTATTAACAGATTATAAACATCATAAATGAAGTATAATAATCATGAATTATGCTTATATTTTTTTATTATTTTGTATTCATACTATTTTAAAATAATTAAATTACAGACAAGATATCAGAGATACAAAAAATTCTAGAAAAATGGACGTTTAAATAAATTAAATAAAGGAAAAAATATAAAGAACAAAAGGAAGAAAAAAAAACAAAAAGATTCAATTACGAGATTTCTAAATTTCTCAAAATCTACGCTACAAATAAAACTAGCTAGCAACTGCAATCTTAAATTGCCTGGCGTGCAGCATGTTAAAGTGCAGACAAGCTGTTCCAGCATCCTACTACTACTCTGTTCACTTCGAAAAACCCCCACAAATGACAGAAGCCAGACGATATAAGAAAGAATATAGCCATTTCTAATCTTAGCTAACTTGGATCTGCACGGAAGTAAATAAAACTAGTTTGAAGAAGATTTTCCGAACAAATTTATAACTTTCAACTTAATTGCTTTCAGGCTCAAACTTTTCATTAATTTTACTATTTTTACGGTAAACGTTTTTAAAAATATTATCGTTACTTCGCCCAAGGTTACTTACGTTAAGATAAATAAAATTTTCCGGACGAAAAATTATTAGAGTTTTTTTTTTTTTTTTTTTTCATCCATTTTTATCTGCATTTCAAATTACATTATTCAAATGAGGATGGAAGAATATTATTATTATTTTTTTGACTTTTTTTTATTATTATTCTATCAAATGTTATTTTTAATACAGAAAGGCAATTAGTGCATTGCACGGTCGTGTTAATGGATAGATGGTACATCAATCAGTGCAATGCTTTCGCTACTGTGGCGTTTGAAAGATCAATCGTCAAATAATGGAAATAAAAGAAGTATTGTGAGTTAACAATACTATTGTATTCGAAAAAAAATCTGTCTTTTTTTTACATCGAAGATACTAGCAACTTGTTTATGATTTGGATGATTTTACCGTGACCGGATATCATACAGATGTCACGAAACATAAGTAAGATTAGTCAACTTCTAGGAAACTGCTTAAGGACAATTTCTCATCAATCAAACTAAGAACAATGACCAAATAATTTTATGGGAAAAAATGTTCGACTTGTAACTATTTTTTTTTTCTTAATTTCCCATTTTAATATATATATTAAGTTAAGAATTAATATATTGCAAAAATTTCTAGACCCGTTAACTTTTATTATATAAACAAACAGTTTAAATAAATTATTCATATATTTTTACCTCACATTTTCGTGCTTCTGAATGTATATCTTGTGAAACTGTCCTTCTCTGGGAGAAATGATATCTTCCTTCATCTCCATGGCAACATGTTGGGGTAAAACACTTAAAAGTAATCTTTCCTAAAGGGAACAAGAGAAAAAAAATAAAAATAAAAATAAAAATTACTGGTCGAGCAAAAATCAATTTAAAGAAAATAAAATTGATCTTTAATTCAAATAATTTTGTCATATGATATCAGAAAACACGACTTAACTGTCATGAACATGATATAAGCCTGGAGATATAAGAAAGAATAATTTTTGCAGATTTTAAAACTAGATAATTGCCGAATGAATAATTAATTGGTAAAAAAAAGAAGATTGAATATTATGTTCTATGATAAATTTATAGAAATAAAATTTTATTAGAATATAGAAATAAAGGAAATGCTTTTAAAAATGCAAATACAATAAATTCACTTATTTTTCGCTTTAATGAACTGTTTGTGTTAATAAAACGATGACATTCGATCCAATTTAAAGTAATTTTATGTCAGCTTGTTTACTATTTTAATAACAGTAAAATACTCTAGTAGCTGCTAACTATGGCATTCTAAAAATGGTTGTGCAATTATCAAATTAAATTTTTTTTTTATTAAATGAGTAATTCCCAGGTCAGTGGCGTACTTTGCATATACTTATATACGTTACGTTTCATTAATTTTTCCAGCTTTTATGCAATTCTCTTTAGGCTACGTAAATCATATTTTTAAAAATAATTTAATATTATTTTTTTAATTATATATTATTGTAGGAAAGGCCACACTTGAGAGAATAATCGTAAAGAGATGGAATTTTGATGCGAAGATCATTCGAGTAAAGGACGCTTTATGCATTGGGAATAGATAACACGCAAAATGATAAGAAGATAAAGACTCTATTTTCATAATGCAGTTTACGTATGAATATATTAAAGCATTCGAAAATAGTTCTTATCCTATATACCGTTTAGACGGGGAAGGAAAAAAATCGTTTAAAAAATACTCTTGCCACTTACAAAAATTGCTTTCTTTTCAAGCGAGATTTTTTTCCGGAAATAAAATTTAAATATTATAAATTAAATTTTCAAACTTTAAAACTTACAAAGATATATACGCCTGTTATAAAAAAAAATTATAGAATTATTGAATAAAACTATAAAACTAATTTTTTAAACAATAAAGAGAAGAGAATGTTATTTTTTTCCCTTATATTTTTTGGTTTGTTTATAAGAACGATACAAAAAAAAGCAACATACGAAGACTGTTATGAAAAATGATTGAATTTTTTTTTCAATCTTGATTCAATATGTTTCTTTCAACAAGTTATTTTTTTTTTTTACTGTAATATATAAAATAATTTTGAAGGACAGAAACAATCTCCAAACTGTCTATTTATTAGTTCTGAATTTTATATATTTTAAAATCAATACCGGTAAATTTCTTTCCTTCAGTCGAATTCTCCAGCGGTTTGGATCAATTGTCCAATTCTGTATTGATTCTGGAGACCAACTTTCCATACAGTAACAGTCCGCACTTTCCAGTTCTAACTGACCAGAAATATATTGACAGAACGTTTATCTCGCATTTTCTACCTGTTCGGTTTATTCTTTTTCTTTATTCTTTTGTGTGACAATTAAACCACGCAAGACATCATTCGAAAATACCACAAATTCGATTTTTCTTTCCTTATTATTATTTAATGACATTTTCTATCAATATAAAACATTACAGCATTGATAAAATGGATTTGGAGCAATGAATATTCTTATATAAATGCGGTAAAACGTTGTTATAAACATAATAGGTTATCCGGATTAGCGATATTCCGGATTAACGAGTATAATCTTCTGGTGCAGATCAGGCGAATAAAAAATATCTTTAACCTAATATAAATAATATATATGACTAAACGAATGTTTTCTGTATATTTTTTATTTATTATAACCATAAAAAATATATTTTTAAGCATAAATAGGCAACAGAAGAAATTTTATCTATGAAAATATTTTTACTCTTATTTACAGTATATTTCTTGAACTCTCATAGAGTAAAAAAAAAAATCTATATTGTAGTGTATATAAGAAAAAAAATTATAAAAAAAATGAAAAAAGAAAGCTTGCAGTCACTGTAAGCTGTTATCAGAATCTAAGATTTAATTCTAAATGCTGTCGATAAATATAATTATTAAATTAAAAAAAGAAATTTATTTATATTTTTCTAAATGCTGTCGAGAAAAAAAAAAAAAAACCGATATCCGGATTAATGGCTTCCAGACTAACGACGTTTCCTATATAAAAAATTATACAAAAAACATCATTATATATATCACATAAATCAAAATTTATTTTTTAATATTTAAAATTTATTTATTACCAATTTTTCGTTTTCGTCTTCCATTTCTAATCTTGCATTTATGCAATTCCTTGTATCCAAGAAAGCTTTCCTCTGTGCGCGCTCCATGATGTTATGTACGAACAATCCAACCATGTTGACACATACGTATATCAGGCAATTGGATGTCAGCTAAAAAAGAATGAGAAAGAAACGGATTCATTCGTATAAATATATATATAAAGAATTTCGTTCACTAGTTTAAAGAGAGGAAGAGAAAAAAAAGAAATTACATTTTTATAAAGTAAGGTTTCAGTTCTTTCTAAAAGAATTTCTGTAATGTTTTTTAAAGAAAAACCATTTCTTACCGGATTACTTTTTAAATTACTGTATACGCATTTTGATATATTTATTTTTAAAAATCGTGTAATAAAATTTGTTAAGAAACGTGGATAGTTTTTCCAAAATATTTTTTTTTTGTAAATAGCGTACAGTCTAATTTTTATCGACTATTAAAATGCGATCTTGTAAAATTAACCAAATAGTTAAAATTCGGCTTCATTACGCTAGAGATACGTAAAACAAACAACGTTTAAACGTTTATTTTTAATATTTATATACAAGTCTAGCATATTAACTCTGCTATTTTCTAAAAGTTTGTTTGTACATGTTTCCCCCTTCTGAAAATTATAATTAGCATATATCTTTCAACAAAAAAATAAAACTGTCTCATCTCTTCTGTGAATTAAAAATAAAAAAATTCCACCACTTAGCAATAAATAATTTAACCATTAATTATTTAGCTAACAAATTAGCACCGACACTCTCTATTGTAATTAAATTAGAGACATTTTTATAATATTTAAATTAAAGAAAATGTTCGGACTAATTTGTTTAGATTGGCTGAAAAGAACAAAAAAATTACTTATTTAAATAACATTTTTAATCAGATGAAAAATTTTATAAAATATGATACACTTGCGAATTAATTTTTTTTTTATGTGTGTGTGTATAATTTTATTCTTAATTTTTTACGTAAACCATAGAAAATTCATTTATTAAAACGAAAACCATCATCACAGTTACTTGTTTAACTCGATTTGATGTTTTGAAACTGGATAACTAATTGAGATAATAACTTTCTATTATCCATAATTATCCATTAACTATAGCTGTAACATAACTTATGAATATGTCATTTTAACTCCATTTAACTAATTAAATTTTTGCCATTTCTGAGCAGTTTATCCAATTCTAACTGTTTAAATATCACAATAGACGAGAAGATGGAAAAAAAGGTCATCAACCCTGAAACAGGAAAAGCCTCCAGCCGAATTACTTCTACTCAATTCGAATAATCTTTATTCTCGATATTTTCTTCTTCTTTTCATTATATATATATACTATAAAGATTATGTTCATAATATAAGAATTCAAAAGATTTCAAAAAAAAATCTTTTACTTGGCTTTTATACAGAGAGAGAGGAGCACTAAATGTGAAAGGGTACAAGAATTTTTATTATTTCTTTTTCTTTTACAAAAAAAAAAAAAGAGGATGTGTAGTGTAGAAATTGCTTCAGACATCGCTCAAATCATTATCTGGATTGTAATAACAGTTTCAGTTTGAAGTTACTGTATTAAATTCTTTAACAAGGACATACGTGCAACTATGTTGGCAGTTTTTCTTCGACAACAAAAAGACCTCCCTCTTTTTTTTTTTTTAATTGCCACAAAATTGGTAAACGAGCCTATTAAAAATCTATAACCATGGTAAGAAGTGGATAAAAACTGATTTACTGTTAACGAACTTTTAATAATAAATATATTCAAGTTAACCGGATGACAGAACACAGAAGCTTCTTTTAGTTCTGCTCGCTTCCTCTTGATACTCGAACCATCTGGTCTTCGCTTTATAAAATTAAAAAGATAAATTAAAAACTGCGGCATATCGTCTTTCATAGATGTGTTAAAAGCAAATACAGTATATTTAACGATTTTCACACACCTCTACATCGCTGCCATCACAGTATGTTGCACATACAATAAATACGGCACTGTAATAAATATATATACACGTTCTGTACCGTATACCTGCAATAATATTCCGCCTCTTTTTGGTTTCATAATGTGAAACGCAGTAATGTGCTTATATTAATAAAATTTATTATTCTAACAGGTGAAACTCATATTCATTTCTTGGAAATATTCGCATAAGCGGATAGCTATATCTGCTAAGTAAATACTCATTTCCTTACGTATAGAATGGTGCGTTTGATGTCTGCTGAGAATTCCTTTCCTCTATGTTGACATTTTCGCCTACCAAATGGGTGGATTGAAGAGTCGGAATTTTGAGAAATAGCTTAAATACGCATGCGCCCCAAGGCCAATGTAACAATGAAAGTTCTCCCTTAGAGAATTGCTTCTATCTATTTTATTCATAAGAAAAACCGAAGCTTGAAGGACTGTTTGTTTTTCGTTAGTTTCGAGTTACAAGATGAAAAAAAGAGTGGTTCTGACAGTGTAAACAGCTCGAAAATTCCTTTAGAAGTTGGTGAGCGTGTTTGTTTTTCCACATTTATTTTTAAAGTAGCATTTGATGTCGTCAAAATATTCGAAAATATATACGTATATATATATATATATTTTTTTTAATTATTTTCTTGGATTTGAAACATCAAATATGTTTTATTCAAATCAAAACTTCTTAATTTAATTTGTTCGTTTCTGCTATATCTTATAGCGCTGTTTGTTTTTATTTTTATTTTTAGTTTTTTAATATCAAACGTTCGCATTTTTGTTTTGGAAAAGAAAAAAGAAAAATGAATATCCTTATAATTAAATATGTTTGCAATATATAAACACGAATTTAATTTTAATTAGACTTTTACGAAAATAATAAGTGCAAAAAAATTTATTATTATTTTTTAAGAAGAAGAAAATTAATATACGAAGAAAAAGTGAAGTGAAAGAAGAGAAAGAAAATGATCACAGCTTTCTCTTTCAAATATAAATTTCTAAGAACTTTAATTATCTTCAATTTTTTCCATTGGAAATCACTCTGTAATTTCAATTTTACTGTGCGTGTGTATATAAATATGCATATTAAAAAAAGACTGAATTAAATTGAACAAAAGCTATTATTCTCGAAGAAAATTACTTATTTAGATTTGTTAGACTAATTTTGCAGAATTACTTAAAAGCATTAAGAATTAAATGATGTGGCTTCTAGTAAAACATCTTTTTTTTTCTTTTATCAGACTGTAAAAACATAATACTCGGTATTGATATTCAATAAATTTCCATTCTTTCTCCTAAGCTTTTTGAATGGCTTTATCTTCACCTGAAGAACGGAATCTGGCTTCTTGCCAGACACTTCAACCTTTTAAGCAGCCATGTTCGATTCATTTCTATAAGAACTACGCCTCCTATATGAAAAATAGAGAAGTAACTGACCTCCAACATGATTTTTACATGAGAAAAGCTGAACAACCTATGAATAATAAAAAAAATAAGTAAAATAACATATAATGGAATGGAATATGAAGTCCTCCTTTTTGCATTTACCTTATTTAATGTTTAATTAGTTTCTTTCCAACTGGGGTACTAGAAAAAGAGTGAAGTTTATTGATGCAATTATTTATTCTCTTTCTGTTATTTCTCCATCGACTTTCAAAGTAAATATTTATCACATAAATTACAATTAAACTAACTTTTGTATGACTTTCCTCATAAGAATTTTTTTTTCGGCGGAGAAGTATAATAACAACTTCGGTGCCTTAATTGTTTGAATAAGCGATTTTTGTATACGAAGAATAAATTAAATCGCTTATCTTCTATAATAATTTCCTCGCCAAGAGCGAATTCTTATTCTTATCAAGTGGGCGTAATGCAATATTAGAGCGAATCCTTTATGTGATATGATATTGATTTTAAAACAAATTAATTAACTACACTTTGCATTTAAAATTTTTAAATTAACCGAGCATATTTAGTCTTTTGATAGAGTAATAAAGCTCCTGCAAACAGTTTAAATGTATATATATATATATTTAAATTTAAAATGTTCTAAATAATAATGCTAATAATTTTATGCATTCGTGCAATTATAAAGAAAAATACCTTCTAATTTTGTATCTAACGAATGAAAAATTATTAGTTAAATCATTTTTAACGATTAAATATATTAAAATAAAAGAATATTTAAAGAAAAAGCAATTTTTTTAAGTTAATGCCTATTTGCTCTAATATTTTCCATTCCAAAATTTTATTTTATCGATAAAATTTTATCTGGAGGTCCATTAGTTATAAATCGCTATATTTAAATATATAATATGCTATATATTCGAGTAAAAAATATATATATGAATGTATACAGATTGAAGATAAGCAAACTTACTGCATTGCAATTTTAATGCGAAAGTTGTTTGCACGCATAAGGACTCAATATCGCTGTCATAACGTCAGTTATGTAAAAGTGGGAATCGAACTCGGATCCCACACGAAAATAAAACCGAAATATACCACTTTAACTGTTTACAGACAGCTAAACCTTTCATAGTTTTATTAAATAATTTACACGAAAGTAAAAACCTTTTTAAAAATATTCATGGCTTGTCGAATAATTTATGTGCGAAATTTTCTGTTAGATAAATCACACATCTCCATATATAATATCAGATGGTCATGTAGATAAAAACCAACTTTCGGGTTGATTGTTATTTTATGGCACAAGAAACTCTTGGTTATTAGGATAGTAAAAATATCAGGAAAACAAATATAAACCTACGACGAAAAATCAATCTCGACGGAACAAAACAGAAATTAAGGAAAACTCATCTGGAATTCTTATCATTTTACTGCTTCTTAAAAAAATATGGCGAAAATTACTTATCTCTTTATATCTATTCTGTAAAAAAATCGATAAAAATTATCAAGATGTTTTCAATCTGACATGTTTCTCCGAATTTAATGTAATGTAAACAATTATTGTCTTTAGTTCATTTTTTCTGTTCTAACGTCGATAAAATAATCTTTTATACAATGTACGGTATGTAAATATTGGATATAAGATCGAAAAATATCCTGCAACAAAATAAAGAACATAATATCTATTTTTTTTTGTTTCTTTGTTTAAATTGAAATGCTTAACAATCGGCAACACAAAATAGTGTTATCCGATCGCTACATAAATATTAAAATTAAAAATTAGAATGCCCATTTTTAATGCTTACATCGTTTACGAACAATAATTACTCAAAAAAATTATTATTATTAAGTTATTTCTTAATCGTGATTAAATCACAACTCTTTGCTATTTTATTTATTCTATCGCATTAGCAAATCAAATATTTTCAATAAACAAATTCCAGAGTGCATCTCTAACTGTCAAAACTGTATATACACTGAGATAATTTAAACAACCGAAACACATATATTTTCCAAGAGAAGAAACAATGCATTCTAATGAAGTGGTCATTTCGCAGCCAATAATACTCTATTATATCCCATCCAGATTATTTAGTAGATGCCATGTCATTGGTAATTACCATCACATGTCCGGATCAATTGCCACATGACAAGATGATTGTATCAATACGTATCATCCGGACGGTGAAACTCAATTTTTTTTTTCTACGAAGTTACGTGTCATTTATTAGACGAAATTTCACACTAAAATTACAAAATTTCTTTCTTTTTTTATTTAATATCGCATGCCAATTTTTAATCATTCATCCGGCTTTATACGCTGTATTTATATTAATAACAGTGATTAAAACAGCAAAACGATAAACGTATCATTATTATATAATACACACACACACACACACACGTACAATAACTCATTCAGGAATTCTAAAATTTTCTTGTTTAAGTTATTAAATTTAATGCGCAACACATGTATTTCGAAAATTATGTACGTAGATGAATTATACAATGGCGAATTATTACGGTTTGCCAAGATTATTAAAACAGTTCCCGTAGAAATAAATAGACGTTTTAAAAGAGGAAAATTCTTGGAAATTATTAGTTCACGTGTTCAGTTATATTAGTAATGTTTTAAAAACGAATTTTCGTCAAAATGATCGAAGGTTAATTGAACATTTATATTTAGATCGGCAAATGATGTTTATATTTAGATTTCCAAGTGAGTTGAATCGACGTAAAATAGATATTAGGAGCGAAATACTTGTATACGGTTGCGCTTTGAATTGTTGTAATTGTATTTTTGCTATACGAGGAAGAAAAAAAGCAAATTTTTTTTTTTTTAATTTATTTTGTCGTCATGCAGATCCATTCAACCGAAACTATCACCGCGGGAAAATAGCATCTAGAACCCCCCCGGTGCCTATTATGTTCGGAATTCTTCAAAAATATTACCGGTTTTTATATTTTAAATAATCACCGCAAAGTTAAGATGATGGGAAGTTTCTAATGGATCAAAAAAATGTGGGGGTGTGTATGTGTGTGCGTGTGGAGGTTCGCGATGAATCTTCTCGACCCGCGACTATTAAAAACGGAACATAAAATGGGCGCAAAGTTTTGGATAAACACGTAAATGTTCCTACTTCGTTGATACAACATAATTTGCGTTTTATGCTGTTGTATCTAAGAGAAATTTCCTTAATGACATTAACCGATATTTCACGCGATAAGACGGGAAAAATAAGGAGAAACTCCTAAAATGCATAAAAATATCAAAGTATATTAATAAATATGGCACCATAAATGTAAGTTAGTGACCTACTCCATATCTTAAACTTGGCAAGCATCCATATACGAACTTTCAATGTCAAAAGGGATAACGCAGTGGCTCGTTTCTTTGTCAGTTAAATATTTATCCTTAATGGTAATTAAGTATTCAGTCGCATTCATTTTATTATAATAAACGTCGAAAAAAAATTTATTCTTTTCATTTTTATTTTTTTTTTCGCATCCTTGGAAATATAACAAGCAGAAAATCCCCCTACATACAATTTTGAAGCCAACAATAATAATGGTTTCTTTAATAATAGTGCATCCTTTTGTAGCTAGACAATTCAGAAACGGATATGACATCACTTTGTATCGAACTGGTTATAGAAATAACTGTAAAAATGGTACAGTAGTTTTAGTTCGGTTCGAAGAGTAGAGAATCTTAACGATAACTTTAGTAGAAAACTCACGGAGAGACCATCTTATTGTTTATGGCAAAAATATTTTTAAGTTCGAACATAAAACTTAAGCTGTAAATGTAGGTTAAACTAGAAATACTGGACGAACTGCATCATGTCTTAAATTATAATTAAATGCCGGTTTAGTGTGCAGTTGATCAGGATTACCTTTCGTTCTGCTGAATTTCATTAACTCATAAAGGTTGGAAAAAGGAAGAAAAAAATCAATATGGATCTTTCGATACGTCAACGAGCTTAAACTATCGATCGAAATGGTATAGGTTATCGATACCTAACTTTTATAGCTAGTCTACTACTGAATTTTTCTTTTTTAACTAAGAAATTTAACGCTATTTTCTGCTGTAATTACTTTGCAAAATTAAAAAAATAATTTATTTTATATATTATTTTTGGTCGACGGTTTTAATTAAATGATGCGAAATATAATTATTTCGTATATTAAAAAAAAAAATGTGCTCGGATCAAATCCTATCTAGTAAATTGCAATTCAGATGCGACGTGTCTGTTTGTTTTGATCGAAATTAAAATTTGCATTTTAAATATTGATTTAAAGAAATCAAATAAATATGCATAAGATAAATTATATTGCGTAGGTGTATAATATTAAAATAAGATGTTATATACGCATTAAAAAAAAATTGAAATGCTACCAGGAATCTAAATATGGACATGATGGGGAGAATGACTTTGGTAAAGAAAAACTCCCCTTTTGTGAGTCATTCGAGAGCTATTTGAATTTTGAGCTAAGGTAACTTAAGATTGGAAACATCTAAAAGTTTCGTGTTTTCTTTTTTTGGAGGAGGGAGGTTAAATACGCGATTTGAACATCGCGAAAATCTCAAGATGTAATCTCTCTAAAAACTTGCAGAGTTTTCTCGTCTTTAAAAATATGTCGGCTGTTTAAAAGAAAAAAAATCGATTTAAAAAAAACTACTTCATTTAAAGTTTCACTGTAATCTCACTAGTTATCACAGGATGGTTTTTTAATCTTTAATTACTCTATTAAGGGCAATTAAATAATTAATAAACGTTCTAAACAATTTTGATCGTGGATATGATGATGATGATGCCATAAAAACTTCTAAAGTCGTTCTAAAAATATTTTAAAGTTTTTTTTTGGTTGTTAATTTGCGATTTTAAAATCTTCATAATTTATCAGGAATTTACATTTTCGACCGATAGTTTTTAAATAATAATAAAAAGAAAACAATTATTTTCTAAAAATATATTTATGGATAAAATATTCTGATGGCAATCTTGCATTGTCTTATATTATCTCTACAGACTAGATTATAAAATTGTTTTATATTTTACCAAAAAATAAATTATTATTTTAATAATTTCGTATATATATTATTTTTGATCGAACGTCGTCATTTTAAAATCTAGATTATAAAATTGTTTTATATTTTACCAAAAAATAAATTATTATTTTAATAATTTCATATATATATTATTTTTGATCGAACGTCGTCATTTTAAAATTCGAATAAGAGTTAAATTAGATTTTTTTTTACATACTAAAAATTTGCATTGTTTGTTTAAAACATAAAAAATCGAATAAACTAGAAAATTAAATTAAATTTTAATAGAGTTATAACTTGTACATATCGATTAACTTGTTTTTTATTGTGCGACTATCTGCTTTCATAAAATGAGGGATTTCTTTCTTTCTTTTTTTTTTGACACAAGTTGCATTTGCTAAATGCAAATGATTACAGTGACATTAGTGACCTAGTTAAAGGGGAAAAGCTGAGTCATTTCAATCGTCTGTGACCCAATACACACACTGTCAAATGTACAGCTATGTCTCTTGACAACAGTTTCATTTCACTCTGTTTGCCAACGCATTTGATGGCTTGACATCCAATTTCCCGTCCTGACTTCTTTTTTGTTTACGACTTGTTTATAAAAATCCTTCCCTTTAAAATAATTTAAATTGAGTTGGTAGTATAGTAATAGCAGTAAAGTTTTTCCTTCGATAACGTTTACTACTAGAAAACGTTTACTCTTCTCTGCATATTCATAAAATATTCTGCTTTTAAAAACATGCTGTGATGTCCTGGTACGGTTTTATTTTATTTATTATTATTATTATTATTATTAAAATTAAAATAATTTCATAATTCGCGTTTCGATCACAGGAAATGTTCCATTTACAGAATGATTGTGATAATTACAATAATAGCATATTTTATTTATTTTTTAAACTGTTACACGACCAGATGATGAGTGGTTGCTGTTAAAAGAATTAAATGAGAAATTCCAAACAATTTGCCGAAATTCTTTTTATCATCGGCTTTAGAATTTTTTTTTTTTGAGATAACGGTTCTTAGAGCCGATAAAACGAAAATACAACAAATTAATGGAACTTGCAATTTATTCAGGTGTTAACGATCGGTATCGTCTTTCCATGATGTAAACAGCAAACTTCCTGAAAGAATAAATGATAAAACAGCGTAGAGAATTTTCTAAAAATCAATTTATGGATAAAATATTATAATGGAAACCATGTTTTGTGTGTAACATTGTTTTGTGTGTTCGAGAGAAAAGAGTTATCATTATACTCTAATGTACAGTATATATATACATGTTTCTTTTATAAAAAAAAGTTGAAAAGTATGATAAGGAATATTGATTTATATATATATATAAAATAAAATGGTATCTGTCGAGTCAGTAGGAAAAAGAGTTTTATTCATTCCCGCTGAATTAATGAATAGAATCACGAACTTTCTCCGGCTAAAGTACCAAGAAACGACTGCTCGGGGCAAAAATTGAACGGAAAGCTCGTCACTGGAGAGCTCTTAAAAGGTTGCTACGGTTGTGCAGCCACAGAAGATAAGATCTTAGACCAAACCCTTGAAAGGACAAAGAAAACTTCAAAGAGAGAGAGAGAGAGAGAGGGTCGAGAGTTAAACTGTTGTCGATAGCTATTTGACCATCATTGATTGTGCTATCTATTGTGAAGTAAGTGTTGACGCATAATTAAACCACCTCTCTGCACGCTGATAGGATTAAAACGTTGCTGTATTTATAATCTGTTGGAGGCACAATAAAATGCACGCCACGAAAAATGATAAAAATCCTATTTTAAAAAGCCAATTCCCATTCTGATGGATCAGAAATTTGCCGTCTTGCAAAAACAAGACGGCAAATTTCAATTGCGGCAATATTTTTATCTTCAACTGTTACAGAGTGAAACATTATACAGGTGTATTTCCGTTCTAAATGACTTAAAAATATGATATTTTAATATAAATTTATAAATAAATAACTGTTCCTTATACGGTAACAAAAATTCTTTTAAGAGATGAATCAAGCATTATGTTGTAATATTTAAAGCACACAAAAACACCATTGTAAAAGTGTTGTCCTATTTATAGATTTTAATGTAATGATACCACTTTAGTGGTTTTCCAGTTTAATGGACCAAAAATATTTTTAGCGTACAGTCCATTAAGTTGTGGTTTGAGTATATAAATCTCTGAATGGATGATGATTAAAGACTCCGACAATGAAGCAGACTCATTATTCGATTTAATATGTGCAAAAAATATCGATAAGAGTGAAAGTGTAGCAACTGTTTTTTAAATGGATGAAAATGTAGCAACACGCAAAGTAATAATAAAAAAAAACTTTCTTCAGCTTGTATCTCTCTCTCCAATGCCAAGAAACCATTTAATAAAATTTAACGTATGATTAACGAGATCAGTGCGACCAAGATATCCAAATATTGTAATAAAAGATACGACTTTCTGTATGATAAAAATTCCCATTAACATCAGACTGTTCGGTCGATATATACAATAGGTTGTATGTCATTCATTTTTAAAGGGGGAAAAGGGATGGGAAAAAACCTTTGGCGTCTAGAGGGATTTTTTTATTTATATATGTATACATTTTTTTTTAAGTTAGATTAATTTACAGAAGACACATGAAATATTACTAGACGTAGTAACGGTAGCATTGAATGTTTTCAGTTAAATGCGACCGGTCATTCACATTTGAATGAAGCACGAAAGACTCAATAATTGATTAGTGAGTCTGATATGAAAAATGCGGAGAATCATGAAATGATTTTCATTACACAGTCTGTTCACGAGAAAAAAAAGATTTAATGCATAAATATTGAATTATTGTATTAATAAACTGCACTGGCTGTTTATTTGCCTTGATAACAGTAAACAGTTTAAAATAATTCGCCTGTTTTTATGTACAAAATAATTTTTTTTTTCCACTAAATTTTTTATAATTTTAATGGAATTGTTTATGCTACTGTTTGATCCACATAAAACGAAAACAACAATTTTTTCGGAATTTATTATTATTATTATTATTTGCCGAATATCTGATGATGAAGTATCGGTGGAATCATTATATTCGTGAGACACGAAAGAAATTTTTGAGTATCAGTTTAAGTGCGCATCTACTACTCAAAAAACAACAACAACAACGAAATTACTGTAAAAAAAGGGATGAAGATATATTCCAATATTCCAAAATAAATAATAATCATAATAATTCAAATTCTGTACGCAAGAAGTAACATCATTACTCTTGACTTTTTAAAAGTCTATCTGCAATTTTCCAATATTAGCGAACCGATATTTCTTCGTTTCAGATAATCTATCCTTAACGATGCGAATCTACATTTTACATTTGCCCATTAAATCTATATAAACTTATATCGAAATTCGCTAGCTTTATACAAACGTAATAATTCATTAAACAAAATTCAATTTAGAAAGTCACTAGAGGATACGCAATATCATAATAACAATCTCTTCAAACACTCGACCACCTCATTTGCATAATTGCCATGACAATTTCTGTAACCATAGGTGTACAATTATTTAAAATAATAGCCTTTCACCTGTTTGGTGTAGAAAAATTAGCATATTTAAAAATCAGCCATTTTTTAAAATTATGTTTATGTGATTACGTAAATTTAAATTTTATATGTAGGCCTACTGTATACTTATATATATATATATACACACATGGGAGCGTAGCAAATTGAAAAGAAAATATATTCGTAATGCTGCAGTTTGTTTGTTAATCAGACTTAAAAATACCGAATAATTTATTAAATTGTGCGGCGACATCATAAAAATTTCGATTATCGGATTCGATTTAATATAAAATAAGTAAAAGTTGAATAGATTAACATAGATACCCGCTTAACAATTTAAGAAGGTAAATTAGATCGTTTATATTTACATATAAACGACTTAACTCTACCATTTTAAATTAAATAGGCGTTTGGAGAACGAGAACGTACGGGAAATTCGCCAATAAAATTCCAATATAAACAGTTTTGATCGCGATTTAAAGGAAAACTCTTCTTAAATTGATTATTTAAATCCTCGATAATTATAGATAGAATATATTTTAACGCAGTTTAGATGGGAAAAAAATTATAGTTAAATCTCTCTCTTTCTCTATTAAATCTACAGATAAAAAAAGGAAAAAAGCCGTTTGAACATCTGTTCGATTGAGCCTAACAACTATTACTACAGAACTTTTCTAATCAACGTCTCAGCGTGAACATTACCAAATAATCATGCGAACAAACTGCCAAAGAACAATTTCAATTAATGAGACGATATCCCAATTACTTTTTGCTAAACAATCAACACGCAATTTACGACGCGTTAATCTCTTAACTTTTCAAATTAATCGGTTAAAAAATAAAAAAATAAATAAAAAAAAAAAACAGAGTAATCGAATGGACTCGAAATGTTTTGCAAACTTTATCACATCCACTTAGGTTTACACGATGAGGTCAGTTGACACAACCTCTCATTTCCGTGAGCTTGCACAAGTTAAAAATATATATATAGCCTATATAGATGAGGTACAACTCCCTCAGCTTTGGGAAGATAAAACTCTAACTTTAAATAACCATGACGTTAAGTTTATTTTCAAGGAGATATTTTGAGAATATTACTCCAGCTACTTTCATATTAACACCACTTCACCTCGTATATGTATTTAAACAGGGATAAAGAGATATTTTCTCAATCTTCTGCCAGCTCATCTTGTTTGAATTTATTGTTATAACAACACACAAAAAAGAATCTTACAGTTGTAACCACGTTACATAAGTTTTACTTGTAAAAAATAATCAACGGCTAGTAACAACAATACCAATGTCACTTCATTATAATCAATAGTAATTATCTTTCCAAACACGGAAAATAAATTGTCTGGATGTTTAAATACAACAACAGTGAAGAAGAGCATAAGTCATATCTCGAATAGATGACTCAGGTTTTATATAAATATATTTGGCAAAATACCAAACAACTGTTTACGTTAACTATGACGTCAGATAGAGAATGGTAACCTATATTTAATATATTCGGCACGTATCTCTATACTCATTAAAAATAACCGAGGTTCTGATATCGTAATGGTAACAAGTTTGGAGGATATCTATCGGCACGCTAGCCGCGATGATAAAAATCGCATATTGGAGAGGATAAAATTCATTCTTGTACACTAATTCGGCATTACTTGCAATTAGATTTTTGCAGCTAATTTGCTTAATGAATGAGAGTGATCGATAGACGTTCGTGTTAAACTCTGTAAACTGGGATGATTCGCGAGACACCGTAAACGTAAACATTCGAGCGATATTGTTTTAGCCATGTTTCGAAATTTTAGAAAGTTATGGGAATTTTTCTCAAACAGGTGGAGTCTTGATAAATGTTGACCTAATTCCATCAGGTTTCCGGAGTTCGATATGTCCTATTGGATGTCAAGGGCATATAACAGATCGATATTTTGTCCACATTGTTTAATAAAGTTCGCAAGAATTTACTATTGCCTTTTACTACTTATCGTTTCGCCCGAATACGATTTTAAAGAAGTATTTTACACGATTTTTAATCTCGATAAGAGTAAAAGTGACGATTCCGAAACTAATGCATTAAAAAAGATTTTAAATATATCACGATTTTTCGAAAATTCGAAACGAAGCTTAAATTCAAAATAAAAGTTAAACTATTAAGTTGTATATGTTTTGAGAATATTTAATGGGAGTGAAAAGTCGAAAAGAATGAAAAAATTTAAAATGGAGAACTTAGAAAATTTTCATCAGCCGACAAAACAACTCGTTTGCGACATCGTTACTTACACTGCAGCTGTTGCCATGGCGACAACAATCAGCCAATCAGAAAACCTATGAGAATTCGTAATATCTGCGCAAACTCATTATAAAGAAAAGTGTGAAAGGAGCGAAGGATGTATCGCCGGATTGAAGAGATTTGTCACTCTCCACTACCGGATAAAATTGAAACAAATGAACGTAATACATCAAATTTTTTAAATTATTTTTATAAGAAAAATTTCTTTTAGAAGAGAATAATCGTCAAATTTCTTCGTCTCCAGAAAAAAATCAAAAAAACTTTTTCTTCTAATTCTTCCAGCACTAATCCTAATTAAAACAAAATCCCTTAATTTAAGTAAATGATGCAATTAATTAACAAGTATTTTAATTATCCTAAGAGTCTTAAATCATTGTATATGTTTGAATTAATGCAATTCTGACTTAATGTTATTTCTACCTTCATTAACCAACTCTGGCTTTACATTTCCGTTAACAGATATCAAACTCTATAATCTTTAATGAAGGAGGATCGCGGTTTTAATCTTTCTACCAAATAAAATATATTAAAACCTTTTGTTACCGTTTTTGGATTTAAGAAAAAATTCACAATATTTATCGCTTTTATTTTAAATTTAGTAGTTTAAAACAAATTCATGTAGTACAAAATGCGAATTTTCATTGTAATTTTTTGAATGCTTTCTAGGATCAAAGTCTTTTTTTTTTTTAATAAATTATTTACTTATTCGGTATATGTGAAATTTGCATTTTATTTTTATTTTTTTCGAAGATACAATATGATTGATACAAAAATCTACAATTTGCTTATCTGTATCAATTGTTTTTACAAGGATTCTTAATATTGTATGTGATACAAGCACAGTTGTTTTATCTTCCGCTTAAGATAAGCTTCTACATGAATCATAAGAAAATATTTTGTTTGGTCGATGTCTGAACAGATTGAAGGATTTCTTTTTCATCTTCTAAGCAAAAATTTATCGTAGAGTATCGATTGCTATGGCAGTTTAAAACTTGTTTTTTATTAAGCCATTTATTCTTCTTATTAAAAATCAATTTTATGCGTAACGTGTATCGTTAATTACTTCCGAAATAATTAGTAGCGTGTATTTTTTTCCTTAAAACAATTAGACACGAATTTATACAATGGTTTTCAATGCCAAACAATACGCTGGCATTGTCTTTTCGAGACAAAACATCGAAACAATTCTGTACAAACTTTATTAATTTATCGACTAAACGTGTTTATCTAATTGAGCGGATATTTGCAGTAAGTATCTGTAATCTTTCTCTTTGAAAATTTCATGTAGCGAATGTTTAACATCATAAAGTTCTATTATTACAAACCTTCACGTTGAAGTGACCTTCAAACGTTATTGTTGTTACTTAAAAAAAAAACTTTTTCTTTATAAAACTAAAAAATCGAATTAGACTCAAAACTTAATTCGTGTTATTTAAATTTTAAGAAAACATTTAGGCACGGGTATATCTAAATTCGAGGATGTAACTGAACGTTCAAGTTGTCACATGAGAAGAGCCGCTCTCCTTTATCTTACGTGTGCCAAATTATACGTTAGTCACACAAAAACAATTTAGTAGAGGAGGAGGAGAAGAGAGAAAGCTAAAACAAAAATACAGACAACAAATACCTAACATATAAACGGTCAATGAACTTTATAAAACTCACCTGATTCCATAAAAAGTGAGGAAAATCTCTGGCAAATATTGCAGCCACAGTTGTATGAATTACTGGTAGAATTATGCCCATTATAACAGTTATGCCTCTCGGGACGGGCAACATGCAATAACTTAGAAACAAGACAAAGACGATCTCCCAAACTCCATCCGAAGCACTGTGAGATCCCGACCAAATTCTGGCGCTCCAGGGACCACTTAATCCAACATCGATTGGTAAAACAAAGCAACAAAAAGTCATAAAAAATACTAAGATGACGTAGCATAATATCAATAAGTGATGGTCACGAATATAACGCGTGTGACTGAAACATGCCAATGCAAATAGTGCAACACTGGATGTCATATAATATAGAGTCGGAACCGTGGCTAAACCGACAGAAATCAAGTACAGAACGGCTAAAGCCGCCGTTAACAACACAAATAATCCAAGTACACATATGATCGAATATTGTTGAAGCCTGAAGATGTAACGATGGAAAAGTGCTTCTAGTTCGTCATTTTCGAAATTTAGACGGTTAAATAGCCGGCTGAATGCTACTTTGCGATGTGTGTTGATTGCCTTAACTGAATGGTCCATGGCTAACGTCGATGTCCTTTTTACACTTTCACTAAAATTCCATTTTTCTTAATCTTCTCTTTCGAAAATCGAACAAATATCGGGATCCCATAGTTGATCCAGTAACACCCACTTCCGTGCAAGAGGCAAGAGGTCGCAGTCTGGAATGATGTGACTCGTACAGACGACTAGCGTGTACAGTGGGTGGAGCGCACAACGCGACTGTTCACTCCTCGCTCGACTAGGCTTTGTTTGATACTGCCTTCTATCCACGACTCCTAGGGGTCAAAATCGGAACTAATCGCGCTTACCAAAAAAAAAACTCCTTTCAATTGAATCGTTTGATTCTTTAAAGATTTTAATATTACAAACTAATAAAGCGCTTCTTTTTATTCAAAATAATATTTTTATTTCGTAATTAGTTTGTTTAAGAATAACCTAAATTCATGATTTTTCATTTTTTGTAGATTTAAAACGGCAATACTTAAGAAAGAAAAAAAAAATATGACATTAAAACGAGCTAATAAATTTTAAAAAATTGAATTTTTAATTTAATCTGTTAATAAAATAAATATTTTAATAACGATAGATTGAAATATATAATTTATATATATTTGAGTTTAATATATTGTTTATATATTGGTAGGACCTTCTTATATTTAATTTAATGATACAGATCGATATGTTTCAACGTTAGAAATAAAACTTATAAAGAATTCTCTCGAAACTTATTACTTCTCGCGAAAGACTATTCTATATTCAACATCAGAAGTGGCGAAATCGGACTTGCACACCTCTTTCTAACACGATTCTGGTCTTGAACTTGTCACAGTTGTCAATAATAGAATGTAGAAATACTAGAAAACATCTAATAAACATGTAGTATACAGTACATGGCTGCTGATTTTAAAATAGCCTGTTCAATATACGATAAACAATAACGACGACGATTTTTTAAAAAAATCTTTAATATTAAAAATATCAATACAAAATTATAAGCAACTTGTAGCATAATACTCATCAATGATGATATATATATATATATAATTTGTATTATAAACATTAAAAATCCATTAAAAATATATGATAGCGAAGATATTAACGATTACATAAAAAAAATTTCGAAATGCTTAAGAAATAAAACATGAGCCTATAAAATAAAATTTAATTATTAAACTTATGACTAAACATATCGAAGAATAATATCTTTAATTTTGTATATATTTTTTCATAAATATATTGATTGGTTAAATACGAAAGAGTTACTTAAATAAATTGGAATTTTTTTTTTTCCTTTCGTTAAGTTTCTTTTTGATTTTCTTAGAATTTTGTTTTTGTCACGGGATTAATTTTTAATGTCGTATTCTAGAAATTGAAAAACAACGCTAAAAATCTGAAAACAACAGCACAAATTAAAGAACCATGTTTCAAATAATAAATTATGTTTGTAAAACTAACGATTGATTTTATTTTTTATTTTTTAATCATTTAATAAATATAAGTTGCGGTAATTTGTATGTCGTTTTCTATGCTAGAAATATAAAGCACAACTACAATTATAGTACACATGATAAAGATCAGAAACAATATAATCTGAGATAAACATAATATAGAAATTAGAGATGGCAAATTAAATTTCTCCCAGTACTAATCATGATTTCATTCAGGAATTATTTTTCTCTTGCCTTCAATGGAAGTTACGATAGTGCCTTGAGGATGATAACAGATATCTGTGCCTCATAAGAGGCATACAGATATATTAATAACTAAATTAATATTTCGTGGTATTCTTTTTAAACTGATCTAGATAGGATTTAAATTCCTTAGAACTGCGTAGGTCTAATAGGGTCTTAAAAATGAGCTTAGAATCCGGTGAAGTGTACTTTTAATTTTTCTAAAACGTATAAAGTATTTTAATTTTATTTGAAACGAAGGAATAAAAATAGCAGTAGAGAGTAAAGCAAAAAAAAACATTTTCACTTGAGAATATTTTAAAAATGATTCATTCATCTATTAAAGACAAAGGCTATTAACTAATTTTTTATTTTTATTAATTATAAAGTCTGTATATTTTTAAAACGTGAATCAACATAAAGATGACGAGAAAGATTTAAAAATAACAAGTTAAATGTTAAATTTTTTATATAAACAAAGTAAGTTGTTACAGTACATAAAACGGGGTTAATTGAAACACTTCGATTTCCAAATACTGTAGTTGATTGATAAAACTTAATAAAAATTTTATTTATTATGTGACAATATTTGATACTGACTTTTTAATTATAAAATAAAATTCTTGGTTTGTTATATTAAAAATAAAATAGCAGAGTGAATAAACTGTTTCAACAAACCTATTGTTTCAACCAACCCCACTCTATATTTTTAATGTTTTGTAAATGTATAATGTTTTGTTATGTATAAATGTTTACAAAACATTTCCTGACTTCTCTGTACTTATTTAATAATCTAATCTGTATAATTAATTCCTCTAATTTAATATAGATCACTTTAAAATTTTTTTTATCTTATAGAAATTTATTATTTTACTAATAAAAATGATTTTGTAGTAATAAAAAAAAAAAAAAACTAATTTTACTGATTTCTTGGACAAAACTGAAAAATACATAAACTCTAAGGACGTTTAATACTGAACGGTTAATGGTAGCTTCATTAGATGATTAAAACAGAGTTTCAACTTTTCTGCTACTTAAAATCGCTTAATCCAGATTAATGTACGGATATTGTTAAGATTAAAACAATTCGTAGCATTTCTTTTACAGGTTTTTAAATTATAATAAAAAATTCTGTATAATTCACGAATAAAACCAATCTTTAATGGTGAATTAAATGAGGTGATGTGGAAGCAAGAAGGAAAAAAAAAAAAAAAAAAAGGGAAACTGTTTTTCGAACTGTTTGATAAAATTTTTTTTAAATATTCTAATTAAAAAATTGTAACAAAAATATACAAAATAGAAGGCTTTAGTAGATAAATGTCATTTTAAAATGTTTTTAAAAAACGAAAACACTTCCTCAAGCATCAATTATTCTTCTTTTCTAAATTTAAGCGTGTTTGCTCTTGTAAGACACGAAACATCAACTGTATTGAGAATCGAGAGGAGATAATTTTTGTATCAATCCTTGAGAGATTCATTGCGTAAAATTAAAATACGTTTAATGTCAACAAACAAGATTGCTGTGATAGTGTGCTATTACAACTTTAATTTAATATTACGAATCATAATTGATCTACTCGATACAGATACAAATTAGAATTTTCTCGAGTAGCCTACTTAATTCTTCCTACAAATTTTCAGTAATCCTCATCTTAAAAATATAAAAATTACAAAATCGAGTTAAACATTATAACATTGTTCATTGTTAATTTAAAAGGGAATAAATGGAAAATATTAATTTTCAATAAATTCGGGAATAAATTATTTTATCAGATAATCAATATTAATCCGATGAGTGTTAAAAATGATTATAAAAATAGAATAGTTACAAATAAATGCCATAAAAAATAGCAATTAAAAAATGAACTCAGATAACATTGTGAAACAAGATAAGCAAAATTTCGATGCGATACTGTGATTCTGTTTAATTTTGTTTCTTTTATTTTGTTTCATCGATAGCAGATTTTTTAAAATTGAATTGTTTCAATCTACTCCGTTTTGTGTTTCAAATAATCCCATCTACCATAAAATTAATCGTATTACTTGTATGTGTGATAGAAGCATCAGTACATCCATGGATTGAAGATTTATATGGGTTGAGTGTATCCATGGATCTTTAATATAATACAATATTTTTTTAATATCTATGATTCATATTTTTAAAAATATGAATATTTTATATTATTAATTCAGAATTTAGTTCAGATTAAAAGAAGGATCACCAGTTCCAAGATGGAAAACAGAAGCATTTAAGCATGATTAGTATTTAGTTCGTAAAAAGGGAAAAAAAGGAGGAAAGGAAAGAATTCTTTAGAGAAAAAAAGAAGAATAAAAACTAGGATCTTTATTCTTCTCCTTTTTTCAGCTCTCAACCAATCTAGAGAATCCTAAAATGACTTGAGCCTTATTAGAATAAGTGTTAAACATTGTAAATAAAATAAAAAATATAGGAAATGCATATAAACAGAGGAAGTGGGTGTATTAATATAACATAATTAAAGCTGCTCTACATATATAAAATTTTGTTTCAATCCGGTTAAAAACAAAGCAGATAAATCAATTTAAAAAAATTCAATTAGTTAATTCGTTTCAATATGGCGGATTGAATCGAGAAATAAACTGCTTATCACAGTTCGTTTCTCAAAAATTCCGCATTTTATTTAAACGTCTACTTACTGGTAAGATGTTTTCTAAAAGAATGATAAAAAAACTCGAGCGATTAAAAGAAAAAAGAATTTGCTACTTAGAAAGATTTTTTTTAATTTTCCGGATGATATATAAGAATGTTTATTACGTAAGGAACTCAATAAAAATAAATAAATAAAATTTTATGTAAACAATCTTTAATAAATGTATTGGTGTTAAGAAAACATTACATAAAGAATCATCATTTTTTAAAATTATAATAAAGTATTTTCTATCGATCTTCGCCTATCAAACAAAATTTGTTAAACAAACGTTATGAATATATGATATTTAAATGGAAATTTAATTTTTTCCATTAAAAAATTTATTTAAAATTTTAAATTTCATTAATCATTAAAGAATCAAAGCGGGATTTAAAAATTTTGGTAATCGTAATTATGTTTAGTTTGACATATATTAATTAACTAACAATTGAGATTTGTTTAGTAATATATTTATTATACGTGTTACATAAATATTAAATTAAAGTAACAAAATAACTGTTACATTTAGCCCCGGGTCGATTTCCACCTATCATGTTTGCATCGCATCCAATAGATATAAAAGCTTACTGAATGCGCTAGTTTTTCAATAAAGTTAAGTGAAAATTTTTTATTTTTTCTTATTCTAAAATCTACCATTTCTCCTGTTTCTGACCGAATTTAACCTACGTCTATTCAATTGATAGAATGTATGCCTGGAAAGAATCAAACAGTAATATATTGTGTTGTCTTCGCCGAAAATTTGGAGCCAGATTGATCTAAAAAACCAAAAAAAAAAGAGGAAAAATTATGGATAACGATAACTTGTAAGAAAATTTTCTTGGCCATTTTTGCTACAATTTATGCGGTTTATTTGCATAAACACGAATATTTTGCATGTTTTTAAAGAATAAATAAAATTTTAAAAACGTAAATCCTTATAACAATCGCTATTTTTAATTATAAAAGCTAATTTTATATAAAAATTAACATCGCGATTTTCGTTCGCATTAATTGATCGCATTCACGCATCTCGTCTATAATAATATACGTAGCGTCGATTAATTATTTTTCGTGGTTTAAGCAGCTCCGTTTATTAGAGGGCGTTGTTTATTATTAATTTTTTAAAATTAATAAACCACATTATATATAATATTTTTAACTCGCAAATGGAAAAATTTAATTTTCTGCATTTGTTTCAGTATCATTCGTGTAGAGAAGTATTAATTGCGATAATTACATTATTAAAAATTTAAAATAAATCGTCTGTTTGGAGGTTTAAATATGCATCATGTTATCTTATTGATGCGACGTTTATTAGAGTATATTCAAATTTAGCTGTACGGCTGGTGGGTTTAATTATATAATCGATGATAAGCATTTCCAGACCCAGAAAACAGTTATAAACAAGCTGGAATTTATAGCATTTTACGTATAAATCTAGCGAAGTTAGGTTTATTTTTTTATTATAAAATTCGAGAAAATAAATAAAATAATAGCTATAAAGTAAAAATAACACGCAGAAAAGCTTCGATAAGAATTTAATGAACGAAATCGCATAAGAGTCTGATCTATAAAAAGCTATCTATCCATACTCTTATATCCTCTAAGGAACCAACCGAATAGCATATCAAGTATTACGCAAAAGCCAGGAAGAAAAAAAAATATTAAAAATATTCTTTAAATTAATCATTTTTCTAGAATTTTCTTTCATAATTTTTAATATTCTATTTAGATTATATTCAGAAGTTATAATCCTCATTTGTCATCGCAGTGAGGTAAACAAGTCGTAAATTAGTCGGCATCTTTTGTTTCCAGTGTAGGTTTTCATATTTTCTTCACAATAACTCTATGTTTACATAAATTAAGTACGTTTCCTTTCGTCAAACTACGATTTATTAATATAATAATAATAAAAATATATATATATGTCTACATGTTTACGGATGAGCGCAAATGAAAGCAGAACATAACAATGAAATTTATTCTGCATAAATGAAATTCTGAAGTGAAAATTGATTCGGTTTATATACCAAAGTCTGCCATAGAAGGATTAAAACTTGCACAACAGTACTATTTATTTTTAGAGATGAGCACTTAGAAAGGTAAAAATATCTTCAACACGTTCACAAACGGAAGCTACTAACAATTTTATCACTCGTATATTTTTCTCGATTTATGTAATTTTAAATACGGTATAAAATGATATTTCTTTCATTTCCCTGGAGATAATTATATTTAATTCGAAACACCGTCTATAAGAAAACTCATCTAAACGCTTCCCTTTTTCATTATTTCAGTTTTTTCTTATTCATTTCCGTCCGTTTAATGTCAAGAAAGAAAAATGGTAAATTATCATTTATCTCGACGAAATAATAATAATTCCTAACGTGTATAGATTAAACATATATTGCTTTTTTTAAATTTCTACTGAAACCACTGGGATTTTATCGTTTTAAAACTGATAAAAATGAATATTAAATAAGCACTTCATCATAACCATTATAATCTGGCGAATTTATAGAGACAAATCCACTACATTTATCATTTTAATACCGATTTTGAATCTAAATTTTTGATGCTGTTTATTTTTAGTAATCATGTGCAAATGAATTACTTGAATAAAAAAGAATTTTCTATTAAAAAATAATAATAATCGAATAAAATTGTTCCCAACATAATTTTCCTGTTTATCAGTAAGAAAATCATAGCAAAATAAACTTTATTTCTAATATAATGTTAAGAACCGTATATAATTTTATAATTAATTCTTAAAATAATGCTAGAAGATTTTACAGCCTTTACGTGATTAGAGAGAAAAATCGAATATTGTACTACACTCATTTTTACTGGGAGTTATCTTAATGCTGAAAAGTCAAATATCAAACTCCTTACGTCTTAGCAGCAAGTGCCACACCCAAAATAATAGAAAACAATCTAGAAAAGAATAAAACCACACCCTTTATATATAAAAAAAAGTTAAAAAAATAAATTAATCCTAAATTAATATTCTAGAAATACACAAACGTATATTTTAAACCATTCGAAATGCGTTAGAAAATGGCATATATTTTTTTTATTATTATTAAAATACAGTTTCGTGTCGTATGTTAATATATTCGAATTATCTCTAAATTAAATTTTCTCTTACAATAAATATGATTAATGCACGTAATTTATGCCGTTTTACCCACTGTTAATAAGTGCAGAATATTTTTTGATCGATTAGAAAGCTAAGCACTGTCTGTAATTTACGTTTAAAAGGAAAATAGCAATCTGATAAATTTCTACTTTTAAGCGAAAATGTCTAAAATTTTTCTTAATGATCTAAAATACTTCATCCAAATGGATAAAACGACTACAGGTCTATTGAATACAGTAGAGACTACTTACTTCAATGCAGTGTTTCAATGGCCAAGAAAAGCGCATTTTAAGTAGTTTTTCAGACTATTTAGCTTTTTTTTTTTTTTTCTTAATAGTTCTACTAAAATTCCAAATTAATTGTTAAAGTATTTTATTTGGAATTTTTATCTCCACTCTGTAAGGAACTCCAATAAATAATGACTAATTACAATCAAATCGTTATCAATTAATTATAATGCAGGCGATTTTCTACTACAGTAATAATATTTGGATTATTACTGCTGCAGTAATACTAATCATGATGCAAATGCAAGTAGAGTTAATGCAAGAAAATTATTTTTAGCTTTTAAAATATTTCTAATAAAAGTTATTAGTAAATTTATTATAGCGTCATCCTACATTGTGCTAGTTGTATCAAATCTTGTTAGAGGTAAAAAACACGATTCGGGATTATAAAAAGCAATTTTCGTCGATAGTTAAACTTTTATCATGGTAAATAAGGTTATAGAAAATTTACAGTGAATATAAAAATATCATCCACGTCAGATAAGTATTGATAGTTTCAAATTGTTAAAATTTCAAACTGCCGCCATCTTGTAACGGGAGCAGAATGGAACTTAATAGCACTGACTTTATATAGCTTAATAATAAGGAGAAGTATCTTAAAAATTTGAATTATCTGCAATAGTTTGATTAGCGAGATATTTTGTGGATATCATTTTATATATATATATATTAAAAAATAAGTCTAAAAATTTAAAATAAAAATCTATTTATAAAGTCAGTTTTGGAATCGTAAATTGCAATTTGGGTTACGATCTATGTTGGTAAAAAGCCAATGCAAATGCATGTAAACACGTATCCGAATCCAAATCTTGCTGTATATTAAGACTCAGTGGAGATATAATGTTCTGTTCATGACTGCAACATTAATTCTAATTCTAGCCTCTCAGCTGGCTTTAATCTCCGACTGAAAAAGTTAGAAAGATATTTCTAATCAGTTCTCGAATTTATGCAGTAAGCTATTACTAATTATGCAAGTCGTGGAGACAGCTGAATAGAATGTAATAAAAGTGAAATGCATCTCTCAAAAGTTCTTCCGAATTCAAGAGAATCCATACAGATTAGAGTTTAAATTCCAATACCGCATATTACCTAAACGACGTGAGATTATACTAATATCCCGAATTACTTTTTAAAAAAACTACCACCACTGGAGAGATTGATCTGTCTAAGGGGAAAAAGAATATAAAATTTTTAGAAAAGAATTTTTCTATTATTTCTAGAATAAAAATTTCAAATCTGTTGAAATTTTTATTCTAGAAATAATAGAAAAATGTTGTGGACATATGAAGTTATATTGATTGAATGAAATGAATTTCATTCAATCAATATAACTTCATATGTCCAATTCCAGCGATAAAAAATATTTTTTTAATTAATTTAACGTGATATTTTTTTTTTAATTTTAAAATTAAAAATATTAATAATAATAGATTAATCCAAGTTTTCTTTAATCATATTCGACGATAAAGTTTCCGATCAGTTCTGAATAAAGTTTTCATTGATTAAAAATTTTTAATAAGGTTGGAAGCAAGAAAACAACGTACAGTATTTATGAATTTCATAATCAAAGAAAAGCATTACACTGAATAAAGTTTTCATTGATTAAAAATTTTTAATAAGGTTGGAAGCAAGAAAACAACGCACAGTATTTATGAATTTCATAATCAAAGAAAAGCATTACAAAAAAAAATCCAATTTTTGATCTTAACAATTCATATGATGGTTTTATCCATTTAATGAATGGATTTATAAGCGGTTTGTCCTACAACAGGTAGCGGTATAATAATAATGGGTCTATAATAATCATTGTTAACTCGCATCGTAATGCATGTGGGAGCTGTTAATCTTATCATCCACGACAACTAAGTCTCCTTTCGATTGATAAGTAGGACTACATGGAATTGCAATATAGCAAATAACTTCCTGTAATATGCTAGATAAAAGGTGCATGATGTACCGTACTTTGATTTCTATTCAAAGTTAAGGTCTATTTCTGAACTATAAAGCGCAAAAATTTATAAATCCGACTTAAACAGTGAAAACTTGCTATCATGTTCTGCCTAAATTGCATTTATTTTAACTGTTTGCGAATTTTTAACTTTATACTGTTTAGATTTTTCGTAAATATCCAAAATGTATGATCCAGTGCTAGATATGCAAATTTCATATATTTTCACATAAGGATTATTTACGAATCACAGGATAAGATTTGGTTGAATGCAACAAAGCTCGTCATCTTCGGTCAGTCGTGTCCAATAAAATTTGATTCGATAAGGCATGTCAAACCGAAGATATAAATAGCATATCTTCTAAATATCCAAGGCAATGTAATATTTTAAAATTTTGTTGTATGCGTGCCAATAGGAAGTTTGATAACGATTATTAAAATAATTATTTTGAATACTACTGTATATATTAGGCATAATAATTTATAAAAATTATTAATTGAAAAAGTAACTCTAAAAATTGTTAATAATAAATATTCATATATTTTTTATGGTTGAATAGCATCAAAAACAGAACTTATGTATCCATCCGACGACGTTTTTGCAAAGAACGCAAATTTTTAAAAATAATTCTAAGCAAAATGAATAGAAATTTCTAAAAGGATTTAGACTATGAATTATATCTTCCTTCACAAATATGCTCAGTCACCATTATTTGCTATGTATGATGTTTTTATTAGCTATTCTTCCGAAATAAATGCAAACCAGGCTAAATATATTCATAGAACTAGAATTTTATTTTCAGTAGGTCATCACGGATGTAATTCTAAATTCTTCCGAATAGAACTATCACTGAAAGTCAACTGATGAGGGTAACTCTCTCTGAAAAGTCAAAAATTGTCGTCGTCCTAGATAAAAGATAAAAAAAATCGGGTGCATGAGTTGATGTGCAGTATTATGCATCACTGATAAGTTGTTGGTGCATGCAGATGTTCATATAATAATTAAAATTTATTTCTATTTTCGGCCTATTTTTAAAAATGTTTATTACTATTTTTTGCAAAGAAAATTTAGGCCATTAAACTTCATATTTTAAATTATTATTATTTTAATTAAAAAAGTCTTGAATGAATATTAAAAGTTTAATTATGTAAATTTTATCCGTTTATGCTTTACTGAAGTTGTCTTATAATCTTCAGCTCGTTTAAAAAAAAAAAAAAAATAGAAAATTTTATATTTATATTGTATATATTATACGAATAAGTAGAAAATTATACTATATTTATTTAAAGGAACTTCAATTATCTCTATGATGCTTCAAGAATTGCATAATCTCTAATGGCGCAGATGTCTTATTCATTGTGAAATTAAAAATTTTTTTTATATATTTCATCAAAGCTTTAGTAGTTATGAACTGAATCATGTTCAAAACAAGAAATCTGCACATAGCTATTGACTACTGTATAATATTTAGACCTATTTGCATATCCGAGAACAAAATTTTCTTCTTCTATTGACTTTACAATTCTGAAACGGGATTGCATAAAATTACAGAATTTCTCCCAATTTCAGAATACGTAAAATCTTAAATATTGCATATTTATAATGCAGAATTATGTTTTACTGACAATTATTGATCATTATTACAAAATATATAATTAAAGGACTGCTTTAGATATTTTTTTTAATGTACTTTTGTATGCACCAAGCTCTATATTTAGAGCAAGAAAAAACTTTTACATCCAGATCTGGCAAATTTTTTATACAGCGACATTGCTAAAGGCACACACAATGATTGAAAGGTATATATTTGTATAGCAAACATACAATTGAATTTTTAAATAAAATCAATAAAGATATATAGCATCTATATTGAAGTCCTTTCAAGTCATTCATTTCAAATTAATAAATATTGAAGTAATTGATACATCTCCAACAAATTTTTTTTAATTCAATAATTTAGATTTTATTCAATCAGGAATGGGAATGCTAATTATTGTTATTATTATATTTATTTATTATAATCGAAGAGGATTAATATATCTTGAAAAATTTTATATCAAATTTTTATATATCATTTAAAAGCAAATTTATATCATCAAATATTATTTTTACTCTTTCTGAATTGTTCTGTATCATTGTCATCATCATAAGATAGTGAATTCTCATTTTATAATTTTTTTAAATCTTAATAAAAATAATTAAATATTTTAATTATAAATCATTATATTGTTAAAGAAAATTGGATTTTAATATTAGTGCAGAATAACTATATATATATAGTAGGCATCTGTATTCTATAGAGTTTTGAATAAATGATAAAAAAAAAAAAAAACTAGAAGTATTATTCAATGTCAGAAATTTTTCAAAATGAAACATAGGTTAATAAAAATTTATATTATAACGTTTATAGAATTATTTAAATTTTAAATGGTGTTTAATATTTATATTAATCATATATGGAATTAAAAAAAATACAACGGGTTAAATTTTAAACATTTTTTTCTTTGGCCATAAATGCTTTATTATACATAAAATTCTTTTAATGACTTACAGCAGTTTTCACAAATGAAATAATAGAGAAAACAAAATCTAATGCAAATATATAGATACAGTAGTACATATATATGCATTTTTACTGTATATATGCATGCACTTAATATATGCATTCATGCATTTATGTATGTAATTTTCTCTTTTCTTAAGATATAAAGGAATATCTTTTGCCTGGTCCAATTCATTTTTAGACACAGATGACAGCAACAATAAACAACAGCAACAATTAACAATCTTGTCTTAAAGGAAATTTAAAAAAGTAAACACTTCAAATATCTTCAACTTTTTAAGAAATACATGATTCTGATGTTAATGTGTGGCTATTTTAACCAATCTTCTCAATCTTTTTATTGGCACAGGAATTAGGAGTACAGCCAATAACAAAACAACCTGCTATATTTCCAGTTAGCAGATATCTCAATGCAATTTCATGTACTCTTCGATGCAATGACTATATATACAATATACTGCTTTTAATATATAAAGAAATTAAACATGTACATGACCTTTAAAGCACTGGTTGGGAATGAATGTAGGACTGTTTAAATATTTTTGTTTAAACACGTTTTTTTCATTTGTTCCAATTTGATGGATATTTTGAATGCCAATTTTCACATGTACAATATGTTCAAATTACAGGAATGAAAGAACATCAAATATGGGATGATTTATGTTAATGATAACATAATCATAATAATCAGATAGATGTTTTGTGCGACATTTCCTGAATGAAAAAGAATGATTATTTTGGACAATTCACTTTTCTTGATCTTCATCCATTGGCTCTTCTGTTTCTTCTTCAGAATTTGGATTCCTTCTAAAATATAAAATTTTAGTTTTTTTCTTATTTAATATTACTTAATATTAAATGATATTAAAGAAATTTAAATTTCATTGAAAAATAAATAATTTCAAAATATATTGGATTCATGAAAAATACCATCATGATCTTGAATATTCAATAAGATCATGATTGAAATAAAGATCAAAATATAAAAAATTATAGTAACATCAATTCAAGAAACATAATACAGAGATGAAACAAGGAAAAAATTGTATATTACAATAAGACATTATAACACATTAAATCAAATTTCAATCTTTAATACTAAAAATATTTTAAATTTGAACATGATTATGTGGAAAAAATCATACTGCAAAAATGAATTAAAAACCAATATATAATTCTATATCAAACATTAGAAACATTTCGTTTATCTAATATATGGAGAACAATTTACAAATGTTTGAAACATGAGAAAATTTTAAATATTAAAAATCTATAATTTCTACTTAATATCTTTTCAAACTGTTTATCCAATAAATGAAGTATAGTAATACCCCAGAGTTACATAATGGGTGGGATCAGGAAGCATAAGATTAATCAAAAATTATGTAAGTCAGGTTACCTACAGATTTCAAATCTAATTTCAGATATATATGTATTAGGTTCTTAACTGGTTCTTTATTATCAAGCAAACAACAAATTATAAAAGTTTATAATATTAGGTTGTAATTAAAGACCTCTTAAACAACAAATCAGCAAATGAAATATGTAAAAGTTTATAATATTAGGTTGTAATTAAAGACCTCTTAAACAACAAATGAAATATGTACACACACACACACACACACATATATATATATATATAATTGTGAAACAAACAAGTGGAGAGGATGAGAAATTATGTATCTCCAAATTTACATAAGTCAGGGTTACATAAATCGGGGTATTACTGTACTTATATTTTAGAATTAAAGATATTTGTAAACAAAATTTATAAAAAAAAATCCAGATTTTTATAAAATTCTAAACTATTTTTTTTCTTATTAAAATTAATAAAATAATACAGGCAATCCCCAACTTAAATCCATATTTATATATGATTATTTTTAGAATTGGAGGTGTAGGACTCAGAATTGAATCCAGATTCTCCAAGATGATAAGCAATTGCTTTATCATGCAACTTATGTGCATATTCTTTAATTTAACTATTTTGGTTTTACATCATTGTAACACACTAGTACTGTATAGCATATGCTCTGACATGTTTTGACTTATTTAGGGTTTCAGAGAATGATCCACTTACATAAGTCAGTGACTGCCTGTATATTGAATTTATATATAGTTGAATCCACTTAATTGGGACACGTTGGGATTAATCTATTTTGTACTTTTACTTCAAATAAAGTTCAAAATACTTTCTGCTTTTTATAAAATAATTAAAATATAACAGCAAAAGTTCAAGTGAAATATATATATAAATATATCAGTCTTTCGCTTGAACTTGTGCTGTTATATTTTAATTATCTAATCTATTTTAGCCCAATTAAGCAGTTGCCCCAATTAAACGAACTAATAATAAATTCTAAATATGTAATACATAGGTAAAATAGGTACCTATTTTAATAAAGCATTAAAATAAATACCTATTTAATGCTTTATTAAAACCAAAATACAGAAAATATTTGTAATATAAATAGTGAAGAAAAATAAATACATACATGATAAATTTTACAATTTCAAATTTTAATTTTGCAAAAATGCATCAAGTGTAGTCTGTCTTTTGTCTTTTGATTTTGGTATACCAGTTATATATCAGCAAGTCTAGTTATATATATAAATATATCAGTCTTTCGCTTGAACTTGTGCTGTTATATTTTAATTATCTAATCTATTTTAGGGGACCAGATGGCATTTTGCCGGTGTTTTTACAACAGGGCATTGATGTCCTGGTTTCCCCATTTTGTCGTGTCTTTCGGGCCTGTGGCTTTTGGCTACGTTCCATGGTCCTGGAGGCAGGTGAGGATTTCTTTTATACCTAAACCCGGGCGTAATTCTTACACCGAGGCTAAGTCCTATCGCCCGATCAGTCTGATGTCTTTTCTTTTGAAGACATTAGAGAGGTTGGTGGATAGGTTTATTAGGGATGGGACCTTGGTTAGGATCCCCCTTTGTCGCAGCCAATTTGCCTATCAATCTGGCAAATCGACTGAGCATGCTCTTCATGAGGTCGCTTCGCTCATTGAGAGGGCTATTGGATACAAGGAAATTGCTCTTGGCGCTTTCCTTGATATCCAAGGGGCTTTTGACTCTACTTCTTTTGAGCAAATAAGCCTTGCTGCTATTAGGCATGGAGTCAGCTCAACAATTGTTCGCTGGATTGGCTCCATGCTGAGGCATAGAGTTGTTTA